>SJYC01131551.1:0-33513 GCA_006408675.1 Madoqua kirkii
CTCTCTCTGGATTGATTTTAAGGAACTGGCCTACCTGATTACATTATTTGGCGCTTGAAATCTGCAGTGCAGGTTGGCAGGTTCGAAGCTGTAGATTTAAGGCAGAATTTCTTCTTCTCCAGGAAACCTCAGTTTTTGCTCTGAAGGCTTTCAACTGATTGGATGAAGCCCACCTACATTATCGAGAGGTAACTTCTTCATTTAAAGTCAACGGAATATAGATGTTAACCACATCTACAAAAATACCTTCACAGCAGCACCCAGGTTAGCATTTGATTAAATAAGTGTGTATTGTAGCCTAACCAAGTTGACACGTAAAATTAAGCATCACACCTTCTCATCTGATTTATAAATAACCTAAAGGCTGGAACAGCAGCTACACGGAGGACTTGGTGTGCCCTGCTGCCATCCATCTACCTCAATTATTTCTGGCCTATGTGTCTTCTTTCTTCTGGAGACATCTGTTATCTTTCAAAGTTCCAACCTGCTTTCATTTTTAGCTCAAGGTCTTTTCTTCCTGGTCTGTGCAGGAATATGCCTTGCCTGGTCCCCAGCTCTGTAGCTGGTCAGACTTTTGTCTGGAAACTTGAATGGTATGAGACTTTGTAGTGATTGCTGATGCCATTGCCACCATGCACCATCACGTGGGTTGTGTAGTACACAGCTCTGGGCAGTGAGATTTATATCCTAGGCTATGTGAATAGTAACCTGTAAAGGAGCAGAGTGTAGAGGTTTACAACCCCACACAGAGGGTCACAGTTCCCAGACAGCCGTCCATCCAACCATCCATCCATCCATCTATCCATCCATTACCTCGTTTGTCTCATGACTACTGCCTTAGCCATTTCTGGAGGGAATCCATATTCAACACTTCATTCATCTGGGAAGACCAAAGTATGGTGAGACCATGTGAAGTTACGACTACTTGATTTGTGTGTGATAAGTCGCTCAGTCATGTCTGACTCTTTGTGACCCTATAGACCATAGTCTTTCAGGCTCCTCTGTCCATGAGATTCTCCAGGCAAGAATACTGGAGTGGGTAGCATGCCTTCCTCTAGGGGATCTTCCCGACCCAAGGTCAGAACCCTTGTCTCTTACATCTACCTACACTGGCAGCCAGGTTCTTCACCACTAGTGCCACCTGGGAAGCCCAAGGTGAAAGTGAAGTTGCTCAGTCGTGTCTGACTTTTTGCGACCCCATGGACTGCGTAGCCTATCAGGGCTCCTCCGTAGATGGGATTCTCCAGGCAAGAACACTGGAGTGGGGTGCCATTTCCTCCTCCAGGAGATCTTCCTGACCCAGGGATGGAACCCAGATCTCCTGCACTGTAGGCAGATGCTTTATGTCTGAGCCACCAGGGAAGCCCAAGGGCAAGTTTAAATCCTCCTTCATCCTTAAAGCCTCAGGGTAAATAAGGTTAGCAGACTTTCCCTGAAGGCAGATCTTGATAAGCAATTCAGCAAACACTGACTGGGTACCTTTCATGAGTCAGGCACTGTATGGGCCCCAGTCGTCCTTTTCTTGGAGAGAAAAGTTTCCAAGTCTAGTCTCCCATTCAAATCCTGCCCCCTAATGTCTAGTAACAACCTTTATCCCAAATGCCTGAAGATACTGATAGTCTATGGGCTGAGAAATAGAAGTATTTCTGGTTTATTATAACATGCAGGTCCTGGGAACACGGAACATTATTGAATGGGGCCATGGAAGCCTTCAACTTAATACCCAGACTGGGCAGAAAGCAGGCAACATGCGTGGTTGTCTGAAGAAGTAAGAAAAGGTCAGGTAATCTGTGCTAATGACACAGATGAACCAAAGGAAAAAGAGATGGAGCTAAATGATTTCTGGAAGCTTATGCTTACTTTCAGCAACAAGTTTATTAGGTGTAAATTGATTTTGACAATACATTTACATATAGTTTGCTTTTCCTGAGAATTTGGAAAAGTACAAATCACAGCTCTTCTGGGACTTGAGAGACCAATCTGTGGGTTACTATTGCAAAAGCAATGAGTTAGACCATCTCTCTCTCTAGAAATCTATTTCCCACTTGTTCAAGGGTAGTTTTAAGGACTCTTACAAAACCACATGGATTGTGCCAAGATTAGAAAAGAAAAATAGGTGAAAAATGTAAGAAATGGAAAAATGAAAAGACCTCTGTGAGTCTACAGCTTGCAGATAGCTTTCTATTTTGTTGAACTTATCTATAAGAATGTTGTTTCTCGCAACTTACCATTTGTATGATTTCATTTTTTCTAATAACCATATCTTCTCCATGTTTTACATCTTTGGAGTTTCTTTTATAAAAAGATGGTATCTTAGATAAATAAAATATAGTAATTGAGTGCCTATAACTAAAGTCAGACCTTATTTGGTGCTTCATATGTATGTCAACCAGATGGTCAGTTGCTTCTTGTGTCCACATTTTGTTTTTATAACTAGAATGATAAGTTTCTTAAGGAAAAGAGAGTCCCTAATAGTGGTGGGCCCTGTATATGCACTGTTTTATTATGAATTCTTTCAATAACTCTCTGTGGTGGGCTCTTCTTACTTTACAAAGAAATTGAGGCTCAAGGAGGTAAGGTCCTATAGCAAATTTAGAAGTAGAATCGGGACCTAAGCTCAAATCTGCCTCCAATATCTGTTCTCTCCCAACTGTTTTAGTCAGCATCTGCTATCTCAAAGTCACAGATCAGACCTACTATTGATTTGGAGTTTCCCATATAATTTCTGCTCCTTCTATGTACAGAGTAGGTGCTCAGTAAATTCTTGTTAATTCAGTTCAGTTTAGTCACTCAGTCGTGTCTGAGTCTTTGTGACCCCATGGACTGAAGCACGCCAGGCTTCCCTGTCCATCACCAACTCCCGGAGCTTGCTCAAACTCACGTCCATTGAGTCAGAGATGCCATCCAACCATTTTATCGTCTGTTATTCCCTTTTCCTCCTGCCTTCAATCTTTTCCAATATCGGGGTCTTTTCAAATGAGTCAGTTCTTTGCATCAGGTGGCCAGAGTATTGGAGCTTGAGCTTCAGCATTAATCATTTCAATGAATATTTAGGACTGATTTCCTTTAGAATTGACAATTGAAAGAATGATTTCTATCTCATGACCTTTTATAGAACAATCCAGCTGACATGGGACCAACTTTGATTTCTACTTTTTTTATTCTGGTTCAACCTCTTTGGGATGATTAACTATGCTGGAACTGCCAAGAAGAGAAGAAGTAAAAAGCAGAGAGCCTCTTGAAGGGCAAATCATGCCTTTTAACTCCCCCACTTTTTGTTGAAAGGGTCTTTTTGCTAAGCCCAGGGTTGTAGGAGTAACTCTCTGTGGGGAGGTGAAGGTGGGGGTCTATGTGGTTTTGACAAAGGTGGGCTAGAATTTACCCTGGAAATCTTGACTAAAATGTTTTTGTGGGTCCCGGGCACAGTTAGGTTCACACCTAGGAAACTCTCTGAGGGTAAAGCCACAGCTTGGTTAAATTGGGTGACTCACAAGTGCGAAGGTTCATATTTTAGCACCTGGCAGTCAGAGGCAGAATCAAACCACTTAAAAATGAACCCTGATGAAAACTCAGAAGCACTGCAGGGGCTCCAGGCCATGGCATATATTAGACTCTTAATTGCAACAAAGAACTCAATTACCATCTAGTTCACTGTTGATTTTATGTTAAAGGAATATAAAGTGAGAGCTCTAGGCCAGCAACTGAGCCTTTGTGTCCTGTCCTCAGGTCATATTCTGTACTCAAATGGATCTGATTTCAGGAGCAAGTTGAGCCTTTGTGTCCTGTCCTCAGGTCATATTCTGTACTCAGTTGGATCTGATTTCAGGAGCGCCTCCTAAAAAGTAGGTTCACTGTGATATTTACCGGATAGGCTTGCAGTAGGGCAATTCTGAGGTCCTGAAAGTTATCATATATATTTTAAAAAGAAATTCAAGCCTCAGAGACTTGCAGAGGTAAGAAAAAAATTACAGTTGTACGAGTATATCTAAAATTCAGTACTTAGTTTGTTTAAGGAGTGCACTTTTGTTTCTTCAGAAAAAAAAATTGCAATTTTGTGCCTTGGGGGTGGTTTGAGGAGGGGAGGCCCCGTTAGCTAGTGTCCCGTTAGCCGCAGCCACCTCACTGAGCACAGAAGACAGAGGAGTCGGTGACTGCAGCTCACCGTACTTCAGCACCCTTCTGCCTCGGAGAACTTGCAGATTTCTTAGAACTTCTGTTTAATTGTTAACATTTCTGGTATTCTTTTGGCGGTTCTTCCAGGGCTATCAGTTTATAAACATGATGGAAGTAATGAAGACGAGAGTGGTTTTCTTGCTGACTTGTGGAGATGTTGCTTGTAGTTCAGCCAAGTACTCTGTCTCCTTAGCCAGCCCTGTGGCTCTACAAGCTTATGCTTCATAGATTTTCAAAACACAAGCTATTTAGGTTTCCCACCTTTTACAACTTTTCAGAATATTGTCTTTCCCTACAGTTTGAGATACTGACTTTTACAGTAAATATTGAAGCTTATTTTTAATTGATTTTAATTAGAGTATAGTTGCTTTACAATGTTGTGTTAGCTTCTGCTGTACAACATAGTGAATCTGTTCTGTGTGTGTGTGTGTATATATATATATATACTCTTATATATATATATATATATACTCTTTTTAAGATTTCTTTTTCAATTTAGGTCCCCACAAAGCATTGAATAGAGTTAGCTGTGCTATAAAGTAGGTTCTTATGGCTATGTTTTATATCAATAGTGTATATGTGTCAATCCTAATCTCCCAACTCATCCTACCCCGCCCCTGCCCTCTTGGTGACCATAAATTTATTTTCTACTCTTTGGCTCTGTTTCTGCTTTGCATTAACTAAGGTTTGTAGTAACACAGATGCCAAGCTTATATCTCCAAGGTTCTTGGTTCCTTGGAGAAATAAAAGGAATAAGAATTGGATCCACATTAAATTTAGTCATTCCAACCTCTTTTCCTTACTGGACTTGAAGCTCTGTGCGGAGAATCCTGTCTGATTTTGTTTCTCTCACAGTGCCTGGGGATGAGGCAGGAATGATATGAGTATCTGGCTAATTAAAGAATGAATTAATGAATCAGGCAGGGGAGGAGCTGTGCCTGCCTGTCATCTCTGCATTCTGAAGTGGAGACCTTGGTACTAGTATATGTTTAACAAACAATAACAGAATTGGATGTCTTCCTGGAGCTCAAAACATCAAGTTGCTAGGTTTCATGAAATTCAGCAATTACTTATTATATTGTTGGTTTTTAGAGACAGTATTTCAGGTTGGCGCTTCCCAGAGGCCAGGGTCCGCAGCAAGGAGGTGCCTCTCTAGGTGCTGTGTCCTCGCCTGGCTTGGGAAGGCTCAATCCCTGGCCTGTTTACTTTGACTCTCATAACTCTGTACTGAGTGTATTCAAAAATCAAAGCCATATGTCTTCAGCTGCAGGAATGGGGAGAGGTGGGAAAGCTACACCTTGGAGCCACATTGCAGAAATCAGAAGCACCTAAAATACAGCCCCCGGGGGACAGTGTAATGGACAGTGAGGAACAACGATGAGAGTCTAAAGGCCCAGGAGGTGCCTGCTTTGCCAGAAACCATGACTGGCTTACCTTCTTTGTCTTTCTCTCTTTGTCTATAACAGGGACATCTTTTGAAGAAAAACAGTATCAAGGAACTCATGTCCAGGGTAGAAAAAAAATTATAGCTAGATGATACATACATCTGTTTGCAAACATACAATCACATGGGAATTCCAGTTTGCTTAGAAGTCACTTCTTAAGGGTGAATTTCCAGTGCTTTGCTAGAGATCTCGGAAATTCAAATGCAAGTATTTCTCATTCCATCTGTTAAAGGAACCTATGCCGCTAATAGCCTTATTTGATGCATTAGAAACTGAAGTTCACGATTTATTCTGTTTTTTCCCTTTTTCTTCCTATTCCAGGCAAGATAACATTTGTCAACTCAATCTCCAAGTTATGTAGGACTCTTTTTCCTCCCTGTCATCCAGCATGCAATACTTTGATGTAATTGAAATACTTTCTCAATGTGCTATCAAAGAAACTCTAACCATTACACATCAACAGCATACAGGAAACCACCATCTTGATGTTAGAAAAGAAACAGGATGTACTGCTTATCTCTGGGCCACCAAGATTTCTGAAGCACTTACCTACTCTGTGGGGCTCAGGCTTTGACACCAAAGCTGTCATATCATTTATGGCATTTCCCAAGATTTAACCTAGTTCTTATAACACCACTGCGAAAGTTCACAAGCCAGGAAAATGGATAGTTCTTAAAACAACTCAACATCAATTAAAAACTTTGTAGTGTCTTCGAATTATAGCTTCATATGAAGAGGAGGACCTAACACATATACAGTAGGAACTAAATCTTGGAAGACACATATAAATGCACAAATACACACACACCTTGGGGAAGAAGATGGAATGAGATGCACCATATGACAGAGCTGCTTGCTTTAGGTGGTGGACGCGGGACAAGAGTTTTATCTGTTTATTTCTGCTTATCTGCTTACCATTTTATCCAATAAGCCTATATTGTTTTTGTAATGGGTGTGCATGCTAAGCTGTTCAGTCATGTCTGACTCTTTGCAACCCCATGGACTGTAGCCCACCAGTCTTCTCTGACCATGGGATTCTCCAGGCAAGAATACTGGATTGGGTTGCCATACCCTCCTCCAGCAAATCTTCCCAACCCAGGGATCGAACCCACATCTCTTACATCTCCTGCATTGACAGGTGAGTTCTTTATCACCAGTGCCACCTGGGAAGCCTGTTTACAATGGGAAAAGATTGTAAAGAGAAATATTATTGAAAACTACATTAAAAAAAACCCTTGTCCTCAGCAGACATTCCATATTGAATTTTGACTGGAGTCTATGCACCATAATTTGATAAAGGAAGAAACCAAGGCTCAGAGAAGTAAATTTCTCACTCATGGTCTAGGGGTAGAGGTGGGCAGGAAGCTATGGGAAGCCTGGATTAGAATCTCAGATAGGTACTAGACTTCAATAAGACAAAAAACAAAGGGGAAAAAAACCCCACAGCATTGTAAATCAACTATACTTCAGAGAAAAATGTTTTAAAGAGAGAGCCTATTGTTAAAAAAAAAAAAAAAGAATCTCAGGTAGGAGCTCTGTGTATGTCCAGTGTAGTTACTCCTGCTTAATGTGTATGCCACATGAGTGTAGATCTCTAGATTGAAAACCACTTTAAGATCTTCTCCAAGAGTTCACTGAAAGGAAACCGCAATTTTCCTAAAAAGTGTGATCAAATATCCTGTCCCCCTTGACTTGAATAATAATTGGTCTGATGATAAGAAAGCAAGTTTCCTCTTCCCTGGCAATGGGTGAGCTCAGTTACCCTACCCCAAGGGGGCTGGTCTAATAGGCAGACTTGAAGCCTGGTGTCTGTCTTCTCTACTGACAACCGGAAACAGGCATTGTCCACCAAGAAATGCCTAAACCTAGAGGCGGGGGAAGAGAGTGGGGAAAATACCTTTCCAGGAAAAGGAAAAGAGAAAACCAGATTTTGATGCTGTGAACAGAGTCAAAAATAAAACACAATAACCTTGTGGGAGAGATTTTATTTTTAAATTCCAACCTGCAGCTGAGTAAACTATCATTGGAAAGTTGAAACATTTGTCAAAGATGATAACTGGGCTTCCCAGATGGCTGAATGGTCAACCTGCCTGTCAGCGCAGGAGGCAAAAGAGATGCAGGTTTGATCCCCGGGTCAGGAAGATCCCCTGGAGAAGGAAATACCAACTCACTCCAGTATTCTTGCCTGGGAGATCCCATGGACAGAGGAGTCTAGTGGACTACAGTCCATAGGGTCGCAGAGTTGGACACGACTGAGCAGGCAAGATCATGAATGACATAGGCGAAATCTGAATCTCAAGTTGCTTTCAACCCAGACTCATGCAATTTCTAATCTTCTCTCGAGTCATAAAACCCTATTTATTAGAAAGTATAATACCCATTGTGTAGAACAGATACAACAGAGTGTTAAACCAGAAGTTCTGGCCCAAGTGCTAGGGTGCAGATGATTTTGCAGACTGGCACTCTCAGAAGAGACACTTACCTGCTAGACACCTGGGATGGACGCTGTTGGCACTCCATCCAGGCTCTTTTCCTGGTGTAATGCCTTTCTTCCCCGGATGCTGTGAGTTTTGGTTCTAAAAGGCTCACAGCTGTCTCCTTTTCTGGAGAACTGCTCTCAGCTGAACAACCCATGGGACCCTCCATGACTGATGGAGGTCTGAAGGCTGCCCCTAACATAGGACTTGCTGTGTTACCGAGCACCTCATCAGATCCAGTTGAGTTCCATCTCCAGCTGAAACTACACCCTCGCTCAGCTTCTCCCCTCATTTCATTTGGCTTCCCTTGTTCCCTGCCTCCCAAAAGCATACCTCCAATAAGTCACTTGAACAAGAATGAAAGTCGATGGATTTAGGAAAAACCAAGACATAAGATGCTCAGTTCTGTTTGAACTGCAGGTCATCAAACAATGCTATGTGAGTTTACATGTGTTCCATGTAATACTGGAAACATACTTTTACTGAAAAATTATTCATTGAAATTTAAATTTAACAGGACATCTTGTATTATATCTGGTCACTAACTCAAGTTCAGTTCAGTTCAGTTCAGTTGCTCAGTCATGTCTAAAACTTTTCAACCCATGAATCACAGCACGCCAGGCCTCCCTGTCTATCACCAGCTCCTGGAGTTCACTCAGACTCATGTTCATTGAGTCCATGATGCCATCCAGCTACATCATCTTCTGTCATCCCCTTCTCCTCCTGCCTCCAACCCCTCTCAGCATTAGGGTCTTTGCCAATGAGTCAACTCTTCTCATAAGATAGCCAAAGTACTGGAGTTTCAGCTTTAGTATCAGTCCTTCAAAAGAATACCCAGGACTGATCTCCCTTAGAATGGACCGGTTGGATCTCCTTGCAGTCCAAGGGACTCTCAAGAGTCTTCTCCAACACCACAGTTCAAAAGCATCAATTCTTCGGCGCTGAGCCTTCTTCACAGTCCAACTCTCACATCCATACATGACCACAGGAAAAACCATAGCCTTGACTAGACAGACCTTTCTTGGCAAAATAATGTCTCTGCTTTTTAATATGCTATCTAGGTTGGTCATAACTTTCCTTCCAAGGAGTAAGCATCTTTTAATTTCATGGCTGCAGCCACCATCTGCAGTGATTTTGGAGCCCCCCAAAATAAAGTCTGACACTGTTTCCACTGTTTCCCATCTATTTGCCATGAAGTGATGGGACCAGATGCCATGTTCTTAGTTTTCTGAATGTTGAGCTTTAAGCCAACCTTTTCACTCTCCTCTTTTACTTTCATCAAGAGGCTTTTTAGTTCCTCTTCACGTTCTGCCATAAGAGTGGTGTCATCTGTTTATCTGAGGTTATTGATATTTCTCCCAGCAATCTTGATTCTGGCTTGTGCTTCTTCCAGCCCAGCGTTTCTCATGATATACTCTGCATAGAAGTTAAATCAACAGGGTGACAATATACAGCCTTGATGTACTCGTTTTCCTATTTGGAACCAGTCTGTTGGTCCATGTCCAGTTCCAACTGTTGCTTCCTGACCTGCATATAGGTTTCTCAAGAGGCAGGTTAGATGGTCTGGTATTCCCATCTCTTTCAGAATTCTTCACAGTTTATTGTGATCCACACAGTCAAAGGCTTTGGCATAGTCAATAAAGCAGAAATAGATGTTTTTCTGGAACTCTCTTGTTTTTTCCATGAGCCAATGGATGTTGGCAATTTGATCTCTGTTTCCTCTGCCTTTTCTAAAACCAGCTTGAACATCTGGAAATTCATGGTTCACGTACTGTTGAAGCCTGGCTTGGAGAATTTTGAGCATTGCTTTACTCGCATGTGAGATGAGTGCAATTGTGTGGTAGTTGGAGCATTCTTTGGCATTGCCTTTCTTTGGGGCTGGAATGAAAACTGACCTTTTCCAGTCCTGTGGCTAACTCAAATAAGTCCTGTCACCAAAACAAGTAAGAATTAATATTTCAGACTTTGCTCCTAGGGACCCTGGCCCACAACAGCATCTCATCCACATCAAATACAGAAAAGTAACCAGCTGTGAAAATTAAAGAACAGTGCAGAAGGATTTCATTGGTAATCCCCTCCTCTACTGCCCCCAATATGTGAGGGCAGCATAGCAGGGTCCTGTGGCTACAACTGGGAAACTGCATTTCCTTCTGATGATAATCGTAGAGTGTGGAAATCAGGGCCCACATGTAGAACTGATGGGAGTAGTGTGGACCTGGGGTCACTTTTAAAAGAAATTATGTCCTAGAGGGTGACCCTGGGAAGGGAACCCCAGCAGGTTGTTAGGTGGGCATCCAGCCAAAGTCCCAACAGAGCTTAGAACAGGGGTTGGCAACCCTCTAAAGGGTCTGATGGTGACAACTTAACCTGTGAGTCATAAGGTCTGTGCTGCAGTTACTGACGCTGTGGCTGTTGCACAGAAGCAGCTAAAGGCATTATATCAATGGGTGGGCATGGTTTTGTTCCAATAAAACTTTATTTACAAAAGCAACAAGGGTGGAATTTGACCTGTCTGCCATAGTTTGCCAGCCCTTCCTTGGTTTAGAACAAAAAAGAGAAATTAGAGGGAATGAACAGGGATCTCTCAGAAACCCTACGAATTTGCCCATCAGAGAGTCCTTTCCCCTCTGCTGTGCTTGCTCTCTATTCCCCCCAAACCACAGCTTTGGGAAGGTCAGAAATGATGACGAGTAAACTGAAGGAGAGTAGGGAAAGAAAGACTTAACTTTCAATCAAATTTGCAGGTCTGACAAACGGACTGGGCATTTTTGATTCTTGAATTGAAACTGTGGTGTAAAGTGGCTGTGGGATTTCCATTAGCATCAAGTGACCGGAAGAGGCACACAGCCTGGTAAGTTTCCAACCAGTGACAGAGAAAGGGCGCTCTCCATATTTGAAAGGGGTAGTGAGAGACAGAAATAGAGGTGATTACCCGGTGTGTGTCCTACTGTTGGCGGTACGTCTTATATTTATATCTGTGGGTCCTAGTCTGGGATATAATCTGAAAATGTTCTCAACATTGGGGGCCCTCCGAAGAAGCCAAGAAAAATGCCTCTTGAAACAGTGTCAGTTTTAAATACCACTGAGGTCTGGAGATCACAAAGCTAGGGCAGGAGCAGGCTAGTTAAACTTTTCTCTTCCCTTAATTCTCAGCCTTCCTCTCTGTTCAATCAGAAGAGTCAAGTAGAGAGAAGAATAAGAACTATGGGTAAACAGCAAGGTCCTTCTGTGCAGCACAGGGAACCATATTCAATGTCCTATAATAAACCATGATGGAAAAGAAAATAAAAGAGAGAGAGAGAGAGAGAGTGTGTGTGTACGTATATATCTGAGTCTTTTTGTGGTGTAGCAGTAAATAATACAACATTGTAAATCAACTATACTTCAGATACTTCAGATAAATAAATAAATTTAGGGACTTCCCTGGTGGTCCAGTGGCTGAGGCTCCAAGCTCCAAATGCAGGGTGCCAGGTTCAATTTCTGGTCAGGAAATTAGATCCCATATGCTGCAACTAAAGATTCTGCATGCAGCAGTTAAAACCAGGAACAGCCAAATAAATCAATAATATTTTTAAAAAGGAGAAGGAGAAAGAAAGAAATTTTTTAAAAGAGCTATTGAAGCACATGGAACTCTACTCAATGTTGTGTGACAGCCTGGATGCAGGAGAATTTGGGGGAGACTGGATACATGTATTGTTAACTGGCCATACTCCAATGCAAAAGAAAAAGACTTTTAGAAAAAGAGGTATTGACGGGCCAGTGGGGAGTTGGGGACGGGGCAGGAGGAGCAAACCCTGCCCGGAAGGCACAGGGGGCTGGTGGGTGGGGTTACATTGCTTTGTTCAGAAGTGACTTGATGCTCTACAGTTAGATTCTTCAATTAAGACTGTTCGGGACTTGAAATGAGTGTAGGACTTTCTGTGCTTGAGAATTAGTAGTTGGGTCGCTGCCTCACTGATCCTGCTGGGGAAGGAAGGGGCTGTTCCCACTGAGCAAGACTGGAAACACAAACACAGTTTCCATGGTTACAACACAGGACTCCCTCACATCCAGCTGGCTGGGTGGACTGGAAAATGGGAAGCAGAGCAGGATTTAGGGAGACCTGTGTGCTGGCTCCTGCCCCACCCCTACCCCATTGCAGTTCCTGGGCAGGAAGGGTTTCAGGGTGCCCAGCTGGACACCACTGTACCCTGCTGGCCCTCCTTTAATCTGGAGGCCTGCAGAAAATGGCACAAAACCACCTATAAGTGTGATGACACCAATTAACTACCTCTTGGCATTTTCCTTGGGAATGTGCCTCAAATGGACTTCAGAGTACATCCTAGAGCGATGCTATATTTCAGAATTCAGCTAACTTTTCCTCTAAGGGGCCAGACAGTACGCAGGTTAGGTTTGGTGAGCCCTACAGTGTCTGTGGTGGCCCCTGGGCGCTACTGTTCTAGCTTGAAAGCAGCACGGACCATCTATAAAAAAGTGAAATGCTGTGTTCCAATGAGATTTTATTTACAAATACAGGCAGGTGTCCTGTTTGGGTTTGCCAATCCCTGCTATCTGGTGCTGAATTATCCATTCTCTGTTTTTCTAAAAAAGACCCGACTTTTCATTCAGAACCACCCCTCCCACCAACTCCACTCCCAGGCCATGTGGTTCAGATGGTTTGGTCCCCACTCTTGACCCAGCAGTTGGCCTGTGAGCCAAGTTTGATCAAACATCTTGTGATCCTGTATTCACTATGATTGACTAGAGGTGAGTACCTGAGCTGGAGTCAAATTAATTTAAATGAAGGGATTCTTGCTTGGACAGCTCTGGATTTCAGTCTAGAAAGAGGTAGGTCAGGAGTGTTTGAAACAGCATCTAAAGGAATCTGCCTGTCTTCAGTGGGATTCCCCTTATCCCAGGAGTTTCTTCTTAGGAAAACCCAAGGGGGCATATGAAAGTCACACTTGGAAGGGAGGGAGGCGGAACACAGATGTAGTAATAGTAGGCAAAGTTCTATAACTTTGGCTCAGTTCTTGGGGAAGTGGGACAGCCCTGGGGATACTGCAGAGCCCCCTGCAAAGGTGCTTCTGGTTGGGGTGAAGGGGTTGGGCACTGACGCCTCTGCATCTGGACTTTTACATGCCTAGGCAGGTCTGACTCTCAGGGAAGCAGCAGGCAATGCTGCCTCAGAACCAAAATATGAGGAAGCATGGGCCCTTGGAGGTGAATGGCGCCAGATAAAGAAACACATGTATACAGTGGAATATTACTCAGCCATAAAAGGAGCCATATTGTGCCATCTGCAGAGATGTGGATGGACCTAGAGGCATCACACGGGGTGAAGTAAGTCAGAAAGAGAAAAGTAAATATCATGTAGTAACGATATGTGGAATCTAGAAAAATGGAATTTGTTGTTGTTTAGTTGCTCAATCATGACTGACTGTTTTGCAGCTTCATGGACTCTAGCCCATGTAGCTACAGTACACGGGGTTGCAAAGAGTCGGACATGACTGAAGTGACTTAGCATACACATACTGTAGCCCGCCAGGCTCCTCTGGCCATGGGATTCTCCAGGCAAGAATACTACAGGAGAATACTAGCGTGGGTTGCCATTCCCTTCTCCAGGAGACCTTTCCAACCCAAGTATTGAACCTGCATATACAGCATTGGAAGGTGAATTCTTTACAGGTGAGCCACCAGGGAAGCTGTTACACTGTCAATACGTGTAAAACAGATAACTAATGAAATCTTACTGCATAGCTCAGGGAACTCTACTCAGTGCTCTGTGGTGAACTGAATGGGAAAGAAATTTTTTAAAAAAGGATATATGTGTACATATCAGAGAAGGCAATGGCAACCCACTCCAGTGTTCTTGCCTGGAGAATCCCAGGGAGAGGGGAGCCTGGTGGGCTGCCGTCTATAGGGTCGCACAGAGTCAGACACGACTGAAGCGACTTAGCAGCAGCAGCAGCATGTGTACATATAGCTGACTCACTTTGCTGTACAGCAGAAAGTAACACAACATTGTAAAGCAACTATACTCCAATAAAAATTAATTTTAAAATAAAATATGTAAGTTTTTAAGAAGGCATATGAGGGCACGTGCAGAAAATCAAGTGTTTCTTCACTGCTAGAGAGAAGCTGGCAAAGGAAGGGGCAGAGGACGAAATGGGGGAACACAAGGTCTGAGGACATTTTTTGAGCCCCTGTCTTCAGTATTCCTAGAACCCTAACACAGCCCTAGACTTTGCATCCACATAGAGGAGGTGGAGGATCCTCTGAATTAAGGTTTCTATGACTTGTAAGTCAAGGTGTCCTAATTGGCAGAGACACACAATTGATCAGTTTCGGCCATAACACACAGTGTTAAGGTTCCTCTTAACAAACCTTAAGAGGCGATAGATTGGTCTTTGAACCTCAAGTCCTGGAAATATCTTCTCTCAGCTGAGCTTTCGTGTCTCCATTTCTGTTTTTCATAACAGCCGGCTTGTTCGGGGTTATTGCAGGGTATCTTTCACACTCATAAAAACTCAACTCCTGAGAACAAGGAGGCCTGAGAAGTCTGACCCCAGCTGGCAGGGAGCCCCAGGTGCATTCAAGACCTTAATAAATAATGGAGCACAAGGAGCAGGGAAAGCAAGAAATGTGGGAAGTATGATATCTCAGTTTGGAGGCCCGGTGGACCAGCCTGACTGTCGTGGGTGGAAACAGATTAAGTGTGAGAAGTCACTCGTCCCTAATATGCAGGCACTTCGTAGGCCCTGCTGTTATGAGAGGCGTTCAGCCTCAGTGCATCGCAGGCAACAAAATGCATTTTTTCACTTCAGAGGACTTAGCCAGTTGATTAACTACAAAAAGTGGGATGCTGGTGGGTAAAAGACTGGGCTTTCACTTCAGGGAATTCTGGTCGGAGCCCTCCAGGAAACGGAGTTCACGTCTCAGCTCTGGGGCTCGTGGATAAAGCTCACATCAGAAAGCCAACGTGAAGGATGTGGCAAGCGGGCGCTCGGGCAGAGAACTCTTGAAATTTCACTTCCTATTCTCAGGGCGGGGAGACCCTTAAAGACATGGCAGAATAAGTGGAGGAAAACTGGACTTCCTGCATTAGATATGATTAGACAGAAATCACTTCCTATTTTTGGAGAAGTAAAGAATGTGAGGTGCCTACAAAGAAGGTGACCATCCTGGGGGCATTCTTCCTCACTAACTCTGTTTATTCTTTGTTTTCTTTAAGGGAATCTGCTTGTCACTAGGATAGAGAATCAGGAAAACATTCAGAGAGTCAGAAATGTCAGTGTTCTCAGGGCTGGATTTACCAACAGGCAGACTGGGTTAAGTATAACTTGGTTACATTGCTACTATGAATCTCTGCAGACTTGTTTTTTAAATGCTATTATTTCAAACATCTAAAAAGGACCTCAACTCCACCACTAAGTAGCTGTGTGACCTTAGGCAATGTTGAGATCTTTAAGCCCTGCAGTCATCTGTTATAAGATAAGATAACGGTGATAGTGGTTTAGCCACTGAAGTCACGATTGACTGATGGACTGTAGCTAAGATACTAAAAGACAATATTTTATAAGGCTCAGTCTGAGAATTGTAAAATAATTTATGTAACATATCTTCACATACTAAGCACCAAATACTGGCTAGGAGGAATTATTATTATTATAGTAAAATTACTAGGGCAGGTCTAGACAAAAATAAAAAATGTGGAGCCCAATTTCCACATCCAGCGTCTCATGCAGGGACGTTAAAAAGATAGACGAAACATTTTTCCTTGTGATGAGAACTCTCAGGAACTACTCTTTTAACAACTTTAATTCATCACATACAGCAGCATTTGTTATATTTTCCATGTTGCACACTAGCACACCCCTCGTGCTTATTTATCTTATGACCAGAAGCTTGTATTTTTGACAGCTTTCAGCCAATTCCCCCTCCCCTAGCCCCCACCTCTGATCACCACAAATCTGATCTCTTTTTCTAGTAGTGCTCTTGTTTCTATTTGAAGATAATTGACCTACAACAGTGCGTTGGTCCTGTTATATAGCGTAGTGATTTGGTATTTCTACACATTTCCAAATGATCGTGATAAGTCTGGCCACCATGAAATAATTCTTAAGGGTAAAAAAATAACATGGAGAAGAGGGAGGGGGATCAGAAGCATTTATGGGTGTGTGTCTAAGTGTGTACCTGTTTTTGTGTATCTATGCATGTATGTGTATATGTATGTGTGTGCATGAGTGTGTGTTTATATGTGTGTATGTTTGTGTATGTGTGTGTGCATGTAAATGTTAAGGAGGTTGCCCAGGAAAGGCTGACACAGAACTAGACTTTGAGTACAGACTTGAGAGAAGAGAGCAAGGGAAGCTTGCAGGAGATGGGTGGAGAGAGATGCCTGTCAATCCTATGATCTTGTTATATAATACAGAATTCACAGGACAGACTTCTTACGTCAAATTTAGAATTATTGGCTTTCACTCATAGATCAACCCCAGGGTCTATCCACCATTGCCCTTCTTCTAACATTCCAGATGTAATTATAAACTAGTATTTGGGGAAACCAAAGCAAACACTAACCTGGTTCTGACATGATCATGTTCCACTTCGTGACAATTGAAAGGATCCTGATTTTCTTTTTCTAATTTAATTTTTATTTTATATTGGTTTATAGCTGATATTACAATGTTGTGTTAGTTTCAGGTGTACAGCTAAGTGATTCAGTTGTGTGTGTGTTTATATATATATATATATAATTTTATATATATATATATAATTTTTTCAGATTTTTTCCCATATAGATTATTACAGAATATTGAGAGTAGAGTTCCCTGTAAAGCATCCTGGTTTTCAATGCTTTTCCTCACCATCCTGGTTTTCAATGCTTTTCCTCACCCTCTGTCATCAGTCAATATTCTTTTCTGTCAAAAATGCCCTTGCTGTATCATACCATTTGCTGCTCTAAATGCCATGATCCAGAAGCATGAGCAGTCACAGAACCTGACACTATGCATAGAAGGTGCCAGGTGTGGTTCTCAGAGCTTTATATCATTACCTCATCTCACCCTTTCAACAACTCGGTGAGATATGTTTCTCTATTATGATCATTTTCTGGATAAGAAAACTGAAGCATAGAGAGATTGACTTGCCCAAAGCTAGGCAGCTTGTAAAGCAAGAGAGTAGGAATGTTGAAACTGGTGGTATGTTTGACACCACATCAGTGGTTTTCAAATTCCAGCGTGCGGTAGAGCCCCTTGAAAAGATTGCTAAACCCAAGTGGTGGGATCCAACCAAGAGACTTGGAGTCAGTAGATCTGGGGCAGAACCTGGTAATCAGCATTTCTAACAGTGGTACACTGCACTCTGTTGTACTGCTCCAAGCTAGTGGGGACTTACTTCTCGGTGCCGTGACAAAAGAAAACAGTACTGTCCTTTAAAAAAATGCTTTCAAAATAGAGCTGCTATATGACCTAGCAATCCGACTCCTAGGCATATACTCAGAGAAAACCGTAATTCAAAAGGATACATGCAGTGTTCACAGCAGCATTATTCACAATAGCCAAGACATGAAAGCAATCTCAATGCCCATCAGCAGATGAATGGATAAGGAAGCTGGGGTACATGCATGCAACGTGCTATCACTCAGCCATAAAAAAGAATGAAACAGTGCCATTTGCAGCACCTAGACATTATCACCCTGAGTGAAGTCAGAGAGACAAATATCATATCATGTCACATACATGTGGAGTCTTTAAAACACGATACAAATGAACTTATCTACAAAAGAGAAGCAGGCACACAGCCATAGAAAACAAACCTACAGTTATCAAACGGGACATGCAGACAGAGATTAGTAGTTTGTAACATACACACAATGATATATATAAAATGGATAATCCACAAGCACCTACTGTACAGGGAACTCTACTCAACTCTATAAGAAACATATGGGACAAGAATCTGAAAAAGAATAGATATATGTATAACTAAATCACTTAGCTCTATCCTTAAAACAACTATAATATAAAATAGAAGTTAAATTTATAAAGAACCTAACTATCAAAGAAAATACCCACTTTTACTCTGTTTATTGAAACAAACTGGGGAGTCTGAGCACTTAACTTAAATTCAATTGCATCAGCTTGGAGCTCCTGTTAGCAATTCCCAACCTAGTTTACTGTATAAAAGAGTGACACCAAGAATTTTTAAAAAGGCAGAGTGTGATTAGAGAAATATGAGAGCTTTGGGGGCCCACAAAGGTGGCTACACAGAAGACAGGCCATTTAGACAAGAGTCCCGAGTAAGTCTACATCCCTTTGCCAAGTGATGCTGCTTCTACTCCCTTCAAGAACTAAGACCCATTTTTCATCCCTGTTGAATGGAGCTCTCTCCGGACTTTGACTAGAACGTGGCTGATGTACTTTCCTTCCAGTCCTGGGGGCTCTATCTTAAGAGTGCTTTTTTTCTGTTGCATCTGCCCTTCCCCACTTGGAACCTTGAAATCCTGAGTCTAGTTGAATGGAGACTGGACCAGCAGGAGGCGCTGCAGACAAGTGTGCAGAAGGCGCAACAGCGAAGTGCCCTGGACTTCCTGTTCACTCCGCAGGTCCTGCTGTTTCCAGCCCACCACCCACAGCTACTAAGACCCTCCCGGTAAAGGTTCCAAAGCCAAGCTGGCGTGCTGATGGAAAGTTCTATCGTTCCCTGCAGGGGTTGCTGGTCCCAAGCCTGGGAGGTGTGTTTTCCGGTGCACCTGGGGCCACGAATCAGGGCTGTAATGTTGACTATCAGTATCACGTAGACTTATTCCTTTGTAAGTTCTCCTGCCTTCCTTCCAGTTAGGTCAAGAATAATTCCCAGGTGCCTCAGTGATAAAGAATCCGCCATGGGTTTGCAGGAGACACAGGTTGATCCCTGGGTCAGGAAGATCCCCTGGAGGAAGAAATGGCAACCTTCTCCACATTTTTGCCTGGGAAATCCCATGGACAAAGGAGCCTGGCGGGTTACAGACCATGGGGGAGGAAAAAGAGTTGGACACAGCAACAAACCAAGCTTTAGATGAGCACAGACAAAGTAGGCTCTGCTGCTGCTGCTGCTAAGTCGCTTCAGTCGTGTCCGACTCTGTGCGACCCCATAGACGGCAGCCCACCAGGCTCCCCCGTCCCTGGGATTCTCCAGGCAAGAACACTGGAGTGGGTTGCCATTGCCTTCTCCAAGGCATGTAAGTGAAAAGTGAAAGAGAAGTCGCTCAGTCGTATCCGACTCTTAGCGACCCCATGGACTGCAGCCCACCAGGCTCCTCCGTCCATAGGATTTTCCCTAGGTTACTTCATTTTGTATGACTGTCTCTAGGTCCATCAGTATTAGAAATCCAAAAAGGAAGGAATAAATGTCTGCAAAGTCTCCACTTTGCTGTACAGTAGAAAATAACACAACATTATAAAGCAACCATGGCCCCCGATAAAATTAATTGAAAAAAAAAAGAACAAAAAAACAGAGCAAACAGCAAAAAAACACAGTCTATGCAAAGAACTTTGGCAGCTATTTAGGGCTTAATGATAGTATTTTGTTTTCATTGCATGTGTGTGTGTTTTACCTATTTATGTATGTTGTTGTCAGTCACTAAGTCATGTCTGACTCTTTCAACCCCATGAACTGTAGCGCTCCAGGCTTTCCTGTTTTAATCTCCTGGAGTCTGCTCAAACTCATGTCCATTGAGTCAGTGATGCCATCAACCATCTCATCCTCTGCCACTCACTTCTCCTTTTGCCTTCAATTTTTCCCAGCATCAGGGTCTTTTCCAATGGGCCAGCTCTTCGCATCAGGTAGCGAAAGTATTAGAGCTTCAGCTTCAGCATCAGTTCTTCCAATGAATATAAACAGTTGATTTCCTTCAGGATTGACTGATTTGATCTCTTTGCAGTCCAAGGGACTCTCAAGAGTCTTCTCCAGCACCACAATTCCAAAGCATCAGTTGTTTAGTGCTCAGCCTTCTTTATAGTATAACTCTCCCACCCATACATAGGTACTGGAAAAACCATAGCTTTTACTATACAGAATTTTGTCAGAAAAGTGATGTCTCTGCTTTTTAATATTCTGTCTATGTTTGTCATAGCTTTTCTTCCAAGGAGAAAGGGTGTAGTGATCATGCTTTGTCATGAGTGTTTGTCACATGAAATTTTATTTTGAAGTGAATGGAATAAGTTTGCAACTAGATTCACTTATAGAAAAAACTAATAATGAATGACAACAAGGAAGTAAACATATGTGGTAAAACATAGGAAACTGTAAGGAAGATGAGATGGGATGAGGGGGTTAAGACAGGTGTCTCTGTGTTCATATGACCTCACAGACCGCCCCCCCCCCAGAGCATGTGCCCCAAGGGTCATGGGACAACTACCCTGGCCCCCAGGCTGCCTCTCCTTCCCTCTCATCCATCTTCATTTCAGGTTCCTTGCAGATGGGCTCTCCCAGGCTCAAACTTGTTGGAGGAAAGTGAAGAACTGCCTCCTGTGAACTTGGCCCCTTCTGCCTCCTCCTTCCCCAGTTAGCATAAGGGCCTGTCTGTAGACTGGCCCCCTTATGGAATAGTTCTTCTTAGCCCCTGAAGGCTCTTTCTCTTACAGCTGGTTCCAGGCCTTCAGCTATGAGTTTTAAATCTTCTGCGAGGGCTTAGATTTCCATCTGATAGTGTGAGCCCCCATCACAGTTTTGGAAGACTGGAGGCACTTATGGTGAAATTCCAGTTCAGGACTAGAGACAGGAAACCTATGAGAATCTCTTCTGATGTATTTGAGTGTCTGAGAAGGGCATGCATCCCACAGAAATGCAGAGGAGACCGGAACATTCAATATTTAAGCAGTTGATGTTTTGTCTCGTATGTATTCCAGGCACTGTTTCACGTCCTGGGGAAGTCAACAAAACACAGGGACCCTGCTCTAGAGAAAATGACATGCAGACACACATAAGACAACAACAACAAAAAAATACACAAAGTAATTTGCAGAATAATGCCAGATAGTAACATTAGCTGTGAAAAGTTAAACAACTGCTGCTGCTGCTGCTGAGTCGCTTCAGTCGTGTCCAGTTCTGTGCGACCCCATAGACGGCAGCCCACCAGGCTCCACCGTCCCTGGGATTCTCCAAGCAAGAGATTCTCCAAGCCCACACTGGAGTGGGCTGCCATTTCCTTCTCCAATGCAAGAAAGTGAAAAGTGAAAGTGAAGTCACTCAGTCGGGTCCGACTCTTCATGACCTCATGGACTGCAGCACACCAGGCTCCTCCATCCATGGGATTTTCCAGGCAAGAGTACTGGAGTGGGGTGCCATTGCCTTCTCCTAAGCAACTTGAGGGGATCAAATATAAGTGTTTGGTGTTTGTACATGTGTGTGTGTGTGTGTGCATGTGTGTGTGCAGTGCTGGTGGAGTCACAGTGCTCAGGACAGTCCTCTAGATGGAGAGACACTTGAGTAGAAACAAGGATAAAACTCTGTTGGTTGAGGCTGCAAGTCGGCAGGATTTGGGCTAGCTTCAGACCACAGATGTATTGGCCGTGATGACTCGCTTGTCTTGGCTACCATTTTGCGCAGCATCTGGATTTCAGGCTTCTCTGGAAATAATGGTCAAAGCAAGGCTGGGTCCACAGTGCCCCAGGCAGCTCCACGGCTGAGGGAGTGTGGGCCATCAGCCCCTGAGGGTCAGTGTGTGGTCTAAGTAGCCCTCCCCTTTTTATGCATGAGACCTGTCTAGCGCTGCAGGTGTCTGAGTTCACTCACCTCTGTTGTAAGATCAGCAAACAAACAAACAAAAACAAAAATCAAAGCCTTTCTGCCTCTGAATACTATCACTGAAGAGGCTCTGCTGAGTTTGAGCATATATATTTGGAAGACTATGCATTTGGAAAAGTGATCAGTCAATAAACATTCTTTTTAAATTTTCAACTGAACTATAGTTGATTTACAAAAATTGTACTAATTTCCGAGTGACTCAGTTACATATATATATCTCCCTTTTTTCATATCCTTTTCCTTATGGTTTATCTCAGGAGACTGAATACAGTTCCCTGTTCTATACAGCAGGACCTTGTTTATCCATCCTAAATGTGACAGTTTGCATCTGCCGACTCCAACCCCTACTCCGTCACTCTCTCTCCAGTGCCCCGCCTGGCAACCACAAATTTATTTTCTATGTCTGTGAATCTGTTTCTGTTTCATAGATAGGTTCACTTGTGCTGCATTTTAGAGCCACAAACAAGTAGTATCATATGGTATTTGTCTTTGTTTTTCTGACTTAGTTCACTTAGTTTGATAATCCCTGGTGGTATCCATGCTGCTGCAAATGGCATCGTTTCGTTTCTCATGGCTGAGTAGTATTCCACTGTATATATGTACTGCTTCTTTATCCACTCATCTGTCAATGGACACTTAGAGTGTTTTCATGTCTTGGCTCTTGTGAATAGTGCTGCCATGAACATTGGGGTGCACCTATCTTTTTTTGAATTATAGTTTTATCTGGGTATATGTCCAGGAGTGGGATTGCTGGATCATTCAGCACCTCTATTTCAGCCAGTCAACATTCTCGACACCTAGGCTAGAGTCATTCAGAGAAGGAACGATGAGAAAAGAAATGTCCCCTGACCTCAAGGGACTCACAGTCAACTGGTAAAGACAGATGTTTGCGGACAGAGTCTTCGCACTGCGGCAGAGTACTCAGGGAGCCCAAAGAGGGTGCCAGCTTCCCTTGGGGTGGTGGTGGGGGTGCTTAGGGAATTACTCCCCTAGGCTAAAAGCTGAGGGAAGTCTTTTCTGCTGGGAAGTATGGTGTTTATGGGGTGGGGAAGCTTCTAAAGGAAAAAAAGCATAAATAGATCTTGGAAGTGAAAAAGACGGGGTAGCTGGTAACTAGAATTTCCCCCACTCCACCCTCATGTGTCTTACCCTGACCTTGCCCTCAGTCTCTATAGTTCTGAAATTTCTTACAATGTTGCCTTTATCTAAGCTTTGCCAAAAAGGCAGCTGTTTTGGAGAAACTCCTTTTTCCCTTCCCTGTCTCTGGGGTTCAAGACAGGAACAGGTTGGACATATAGATTTCAGAACACTTAGTCTTATTTCTCTGATATCTTCTTCATTTTTATCTGCTATCTCTTTCTGAAATCCTTATTAATAGATTTTCAGCCTCTTAGATCGAGCTTCTTAATAGCTCATTGCCTTCATTTGTTCACCTTCTTATGTTTTGTGTGTATGTGTACTAAGTCCTTGCAGTCATGTCCAACTTTTTGTGACCCCATGGATGTAGCCTGCCAGGCTGCTCTGTCCATGTGATTTTCCAGGCAAGAATAGTGGAGTGGGTTGCTGTTTCCTATTCCAGGGGATTTTCCCAACCCAGGGATCGAACCCGAGTCTCTTACATCTCCTGTGCTGGCAGGCAGATTCTTTACCACTAGCGGCACTTGAGAAGCCTCATATATTGTCGAGGGTGAGTTTTCTGAGGGATATTCTAGACTTCCTCTTCTTTTCATTGTATGTTTACTTATATTTTGTTCCATCATTTAATTGTTCAAATTCTTCGTTTTTGATTGCTCTTCTTTTATAATAGTCAGTTCTGGTTTTGCCAGTTTGAGATATTCTCACATTTCTCTGAAGATATTAATTGGTATCTTTAAAGTTTTCCCTGTTATGTACATTAATTTTCTTTGGGGTGTGTTGAGTAAGTGAGTGAGTGTGTTTAGAGAGCTTTCTGTGTGTCTAATGATCTTGATGGCCATGATTATATGTAAAGCATTAACAATCTTTTAGAAGTGCTTAGGGACTTGTGTTCATATACAATTTTAATGTTGGAGTCCTAACCCAGGACCTCAGAATGTGGCGCATTTGGAGATAGAGTCTTCAAAAAGGTAAAATGAGGGCATATGAGGAGCCCCCTGTTGTATGTGGCTAAGTGTCTTTAAGAGGAGATTGGGATACCCAGGCCACAGGAGGATCATGTGAAGACAGAAGGAAGTGACAAACAAGGAGAGGGATCTCAGAAGAAGCCAACCTACTTTTGCCTTGACCTCAGTCATCCAGAATGAAAGAAAAATAACTTTCTCTTGTTTAAGCCATCCATCTGTGGAATGTGGTTGTGATAACGCTTGCAAACTAATACAGATACAAGGCTGTCTATGCTCTGGGGTGATCTGCTAGAGACCTGGTTCTTCCATTAATGCCGATCCCTCTCCCTCACGAAACTTTTAAAATTTACTCTTAACTTTCAAATGTATAATAGAGTATTCTTAACTAAAGTTATCATGTTGTACATTTTTAGAACTTAGTTTTCTTATAACTGGAAGTTTATACTTCTGACCCCCTTCTCCTAGTTCACATATTCCTCATCTTCTACCTCTGGGATCCACAAATTTGGTCTCTGTTTCTCTGAGTTTTTTTTCACATCAGTGAGATGTTTGAATGGCATCACTGACTGAATGGACATGGGTTTGGGTGGACTACGGGAGTTGGTGATGAACAAGGAGGCCTGGCGTGCTGCAGTTCATGGTGTCACAAAGAGTCGGACACGACTGAGCGACTGAACTGAACTGAGCTGAACTGAGATCATAGATCATACAGTATTTATCTTTCTCTATCTGACTTAAGGGTTTCCCTGGTGGTTCAGTGGCAAAGATCCACCCCTGCTAATGCAGGAGATGCAGAAGATGTAGTTTTGATCCCTGGGTGGGAAAGATCCCCCGGAAGAGGAAATGGCAACCCACTCCAGTATTCTTGCCTGGAATATCCCAGGGACAGAGAAGTCCATGGGGTTGTAAAGAGTTGGATATGACTTAGCAACTAAACAGCAACAATCTGACTTAAATTACTTAGTACCATGTCTTCAAGGTTTTTATGCCTGAAAAATGTCTATATCAGATTAGAAAGGTTTGTGTTTTTTTATTGCACTTATACCCAGTGCAAAGTGAAGTGAGGTCTGTGAACTGGGTAAGCTGCCTATCATATCTTTGCATTTCAGTTTCCTCATTTGCCAAATAATGGAATAAGACTGAGTAACTGGGTCCCTAATCCAAGTGGTTATTAGATTGATCTCAGTTGCTTGCTTATAACCCAGATCCCTAGGCCTCAGGGTCAAAACTTGGACCTCATAAGTCTGACATGGAAAGCTTGAGGCTAAACAATCCTTTTGTGCCCTTAACACCTGAGTAGCTTAGTCTCTGAATTTTGGGTCTACAATTTCATTTCCATTTTAACTAGAAATTCTTTTATGAAGGACAAATATGCTATTTTCATAATTAGACCCATTTAGAGTCTTCCACTGGAGAAGGCAATAGCACCCCACTCCAGTACTCTTGCCTGGAAAACCCCATGGATGGAGGAGCCTGGTGGGCTGCAGTGCATAGGGTCGCGAAGAGTCGGACACGACTGAGCGACTTCACTTTCACTTTTCACTTTCCTGCACTGGAGAAGGAAATGGCAACCCACTCCAGTGTTCCTGCCTGGAGAATCCCAGGGATGGGGGAGCCTGGTGGGCTGCCATCTCTGGGGTCACACAGAGTCGGACACGACTGAAGGGACTTAGCAGCAGCAGCAGCAGCAGAGTCTTACACTGAGCTTCAATATTGCACAGAATAGGCCATCCATTATCAACATATAGAAGCACTTAGTTGATGGAGTAGCTGGAAGGGACAGGGTGGGGTGTTAGGAGAGGATGTTATGTGATTTGAAAAAAGTTTTTAAAATATATTTATACGTGGGAAGTAAAATATCTTTTTTCATATAACTTGAAAATTAAAGGCCATAATTTTTTTCGTCTGACATGAATAATGCAGGAAATAGAATTTGTTCCCTGCACAAGCTCAGGGCAGGAGTTGGAGGTGGAGTGGGGGATGGTGTCATGAGATTTTCAGGTTTATCCAAAAGGTCATGGGTCTAAAAAGGTTTCAAAGCACTGCAGCACTGAGATGGATTGGTTTCTGAAGAAAAGTGAGAAAAGAAAACCATTAAGTTCAACTGTCACTCTTCCAACTGAATATTGAAACCACTTGGGAAAAAGTTTTGAGTGAGGTTTACAGTCAGAAGCAACGCTGGTGTTTTTGAGGTTTGTGCATGAGTCGCCATTTAGCTGTATTTAGCTGTACCACACTCTTCCTAGAGATGTGATTAAGTCCATATTTTGAAGCTTTTGAACGTGTTACGCTGCTTGCTACACTGGGCTGACTCACGCAAGGGTTCATTTGGATGAGTGGATTTGTGTGTTGCATCATGGCTTCCTGAACAGAGGATCTGGGAGGTTGGAATTTCCATTCTACTTTCTCAGTGACGTGGTGCGTGAACACTAAGTATCTGAGAACATGAAGGTCACCGAGTGTTTCATCTTTTAGTCTTTGTGGACCCTATATTGGACTCGAGGGTGATTGGCTCAATTGTGTCCCCTGTGGACTGATAAGGTTCATGTGGCTGATGGACCGACCTGGATGACAAGGTAAGTGTCCTCCTCCTGCCTCCTTTTTCATTTTGAAGATAAATAATAGCACGTGACCATGCTTGTAACTATGCTTGTAACTATTAATAAGTAACAAGCACTAGTTACTCATTATACTCATGGAGTAATGGAGCAATAGTGGCAGTAGTCCTCCTATAAATCACTCCTCCGTGTCAGAGGGAGACTGATTCTGGAGACCAGAGCAGAAAGTCTAACATTAAAAGCAGTGAGTGTAGAGACAAGAACACTGATATGGGTGCTGGTTCTCCCAGCTCTGTGAACTTGATCAGGATGGTTTCAGCTGCTCAGACTTCAATTTCTTTGTTTGTAAACTTGAGATCGTAATAACTACCTGATAGAATTGTTTTCAGAACTGAAAGGATATATTTTTAAGCACTAAGATCATGCCTGGCATTTTATCCTGAAGATGATGGAGCCCTCTGTAGATTTTTAAGTAAAAGAATGATGTGTTTAGATTTCTGTGGTAGTCAATGTGAATAATGAGTAGGAGGTCCATAAAACTAGAAAATAAGAAGACTTATGCAGGGAGACAGACAAACTGAAAAATCATACAAAATTATATTTATTATATTACATCATATTAGAATACACAATAGTATATATTTGTTTATATATTAATAATTAATATTATATTATATTATAATTATACAAAAATATACAACTGAAAAATTATATGATCTTAAATAAGCAGAAAAGGAAATGAAGAGAGTGAGACCTGCTTGGAGTATGAGAGAATAAGTTTCTTGGGAGCAATGTCCAGGCCTTACTTATCTTTGATGACTTAGCACCAGCCCAAAATCTGGTCTATATGGTAGGTGCTGAGAAAACATTTCTTACTTGGTCATAGAATTGATTCAGTCTGGTTGAATGACATCCAAAAGGGAATACTATGAGAAATTTTCTAATTCTAACTAGCATTTTTTCCTCATGTTTCCTGTCACTTTGACTCTTTCCTTTTGTCCACCTCCAGCTGGGGAGCTGAGCTTTTGCCTTCTTTTTGGAAAAGGGATGCCGTAGCAGAAAGTGGATTTTAAGAAATCTGATAAAGTTCATAAGTTTTGACTTTTCAAGGGCCTCATCTTATCTGGAAGAAAACATGATGAATCAGAGTCAGTATTTACTTCAAAGAGATGAACAAAGATTCCTTATTCTGAATGTTGGGGAGATTCAGAGGGGACATGATGAGACCTGGGAGCCTCCTGCGGCAATAGGGTGGGCTGAGGGTAGAGGAAACGGAGCTAAGCTTGCAGGTAGGACGGTGGAGAAGACATAGGCGTCGGCCCCTGGGTGCTGCCCAGGGTGGAGGTGGGGAGACACAGAGCCAGTGCCTACCAACAGCTGGTGAGGAGCCTCACTGCTGTGTGGCACAGCCCTGCACAACAGAGGGGTCTAGTACCTGAAAACAGCAGTTTCCCAAGATCAGAGTTGTACCATATAGTAGAATTTAAGACCCCATACAGGTGGACACCGGGGTCTTAAAGATGCCTTAAAGATGGGGAGCTCATGGTAGGGTAGGAGGGTATGCTGCTGGTCTGCTAACGACCAGTGACTGACGTCTCACAGGAAAACCAGGACACCTGCTCTCTCCCAGTCCCCCCTGATTGTCGTTGTTATTGCTTAGTCACTTAGTCGTGTCCGACTCTTTTGCGACCCCATGGACTGCAGTCCACCAGGCTCCTCTGTCCATGGGATTTCCCAGGCAAGAATACTGGAATGAGTTGCCATGCCCTTCTCCAGGGGATCTTCTCAACCCAAGGATCAAACCCTTGTCTGCTGTGTCTCCTGCACTGGCAGGTGGATTCTTTACCACGGCCGCAGCTGGGGAATCCATCCACCCCGGTACTCTGATACAGTGAGTTCTGTGAGCCTACAGCCCCCCGGAATTCTGATGCAACCCTGGGGGACATGGAGGAAGCAGATGTGAGCTGACTTGTTAAGTCTATGCCCCCCCAGAGACTCACACTATAAATTGTACTCAGTTCCAGAAAAACAAAGAAAAGTTCTTGACCACTTCATTTTGCCTGAGATCCAAGATCCCTGTACAAACACGATTTTTGGACATATTATTATTAGAAGTAGAGCAGGCATAATTTTTATTTGCTGCCTGGATACATTCTGTGTCACACAGATCCAAACACACCTGAACTAAGGATTCAATCTAGGAACCCTGTTTTCAAGAGTATTGCCAAATGGAGCCTGAAGAGGATGGAAAGAGAACCACAATCACACAATGGGAGAAGGCAAACCAGGGCCTGGGAGCTTAGCTGCAACTCTAGCGCTTTTGTAGTAATCAGAGTCAAATGCAGACCGAGGGGGTCTTTCTGTGAACATTTAGGTAGCACTTTCTATCTTCCAGGAACTGTCTCAATCACCTTATATAAGTTAACTCTTCATTCTCGCAGCAAACAATTCAGTAGGTGTTATTGTTGTTTTTGTTGTATAGTTGCTCAGTTGTGTCTGACTCTTTTCAACCCCAGGGACTATAGCCCGCCATAGGACCTTCCAGTCCCAGGGAGCAAACTTGTGTCTCCCAAACCAGCAGGCAGATTGCTTAGCGCTGAGACACCACGAAGGCAGGCACTCTGATTAGCATCTGCCTTTATCAGGCATAAAAATGGAGATGTGGAGATGCTGCATCATGCCCGCCTGAACTCACACAGCCCATAAGTGACAAGTTCAGGTTTGCTGCAGAGTTCAGGCCTCAATTTGCTTCCAGACGTGTTCCGAATTCATGTAGTAACAAAGACCTTTATAGTTAAACTGGCCTCAGAAGTCGTGATTTCACTAGGAGAGGGTAATGAAGGTGTTGTGGATTGTGTGGAGAGATCTGAAATTCGGGTGGGATCGGCATTGGACTGAATGATGCTGAGGTCTCTGATTCTGAACCCCTAGTACGTTTCATTTGTTGGTTATAATTGTTTAAAATTCAGTTTGAAATAGTCTTTTTCTTCCTGTTGTGGCATGTGACACTTCCTCAAGAAAAAACTGCAGTAAAAACTAACTCAGGGACTTCCCTATGGTCCAGTGGTTAAGACCGCCTTGACGGGGTTAAGACGCCTTAAGTGCAGGGGGTGCGGGGTTCAAACTAAGATCCCACATCCCTTGTGGAGAAAAAAAACAAAACATAAAACAGAAACAATCTTGTAACAAATTCAATAAAGACTTTCAAAGTGGTCCACATAAAGAAAAAACCTAGCTGAGGTTATATATGTAATCATAATTATTCATCTGAAAAATAGCAGACTTTTTAAAGTGAAAATATTTTATTTATGTAGCTAACAGAGCTAATTGAGGATAACTGGTGGAATTATTTTCAGACTCTTCTATATTAAAATTTTTTTTTTAGAGAGGCTGACTCTATTTCCTGGTTGTTGGTTCTGTTGGCTGAGTTTCTTGCTGTTTGTTTTCCATGCATTGTCTGGAATTTTGGTTTGAGAGCCTATCTTGGGTGTGATCACTCGCCCATCACCCTTTCTTCCTTCTATCTGTGCTCACTCCTATCTGTTCTAATGTGTCTGAGATTATCCTGGTGGATCCGTCTCTCATCTCATTATGACACTGGGAATGTCCCATTGAGTGTCTGTGAGTCTATCCTTTAGGAATGTCAAGGGGCTACATTATAGTACTTCTGGAATGCCTTAGACAGTGGATGTGTGTGATGAATTGAGTTTAGACTTCAACTTGTTTTCTGTATATACTGACTTTTTCAAGGATGTAGACACATAAAAATCAAGAGAAGATTGTGTTTTGTTTTAGACTGAATTTTATCAACAGTGGTTTACCATTTTGGGAAAATCATGTTACTGACAGTCTCTCAACTCAGGCTTTTGAGTTGCCAACACCTTGCACGTCACTAACAGCTATTCATGGTGATTGCTACATAGATTTACAAGTATCTACAACCTCTTGACACCTTGTCGTGTGACCGTGACCAAGCACTTACATATTGAGATTATGAATGTCTTTCCTTCTATTTATTCTTTCTATTAAATGTAGACATTAATTTTTAAAAAATATTTATGTGTGATAGGTTAATTAAAATTTCATGGCATAGAACAGAGGGTATCACAAAAATGCTTCTTATAAAATGGAGGTTTGAGGATTTATAGAGACTTCATTTTGCTTTGAGTTTCTATAACCCCCAAAACCTCAAAATGAAACCAAGCGAAAACCTCTACATTTTAAAACCAGAGTTTCCTTGAATCTTGACTCAGGTTTACTAAAAGAATATATGACAACTTCACAAAAGTTGGTAGGAGGCAAGGTTTCTGCGGAGGGCAGTGTAAAACAAATAGCAGGTTTAGGAGAAGCCATTATAAAAATAAAATTTTACTTTCTGAGAATGTTTTCAGAGACTTTCTATTTATATGACATGTTGTAAAGAGCAAATTCAATAAGCAGTAAGTGCTGTGGCAAGGCGGCTGTAATCATCCTACTAGAATATTTATGTATTTTTTCTCTTCTCTGAGTCTCTTAGCTACATGATCTTCTCTCGGCAAACTGAGCTTTGAGATAGCTGAGATGAGGAGAAGACAACCTTCCTTTTCTAAACTCAGTGCTCCGCTGGACCTGAAGTGCATCTATCCATTGCCAGTTCTGCCTTTTCTCTGTTTCCTGCTTTGAAATATCTTTTCTCTCTTTATCTCCACTCTTTAAAGTCCCATGTCGTGTACCCGAAAGATAAGCAGGCAAAAATGTCTTATGAAGAAAGAGATCCAAAGCTTAATGAGTGAAGAGTCATCTTGCCAAATGACAAAGTGTATTATAAAGCTGTGCCAGGTAGCATAGCAGGTTAACGGTCCAAAAATGGGTACAAATAAAAGAGCTGTTACAGAAGCTGATGCTAGTTTGTGAAAAATTAGGATGATAAAATTTACCTTGTCACATAAAGGGTGAGTACACCATAGAGCAAACTGTGAGAGCAAATTAGAATCTCGCTATATATATTAAAAGAAACTGAACAGAATTGAAAAGTTTTCTCTTAATATAACAAAATAACAAAAATTACAATTAGTGCCATGATCTCTGCAAATTAGAATCTCGCTATATATATTAAAAGAAACTGAACAGAATTGAAAAGTTTTCTCTTAATATAACAAAATAACAAAAATTACAATTAGTGCCATGATCTCAGGGGGGGGGGGCGGGGGCGGAGAGACTCTAGAGGCCAAAATAGAAAGCAAAACCAGTGGAGGAAATCACAAAAGGAATGGATTGAGCAAATTAACTAGTTTAAGCTTTGTTTTTAGTGCTAGAAACAGCAAAATCAGTAAAAACTGACTGCTTGCTCCGGTCCCACACCGCGGCGATGAAGCGGGCTCTGAGCCTTCCCAAGCGCGCGTCCACAGAGGAGCGCGGCTGGGGTTCACAGATGCGCGGGCTGCGTCCCGTGCACGGGCGCGGCCGCTCACAGCGCAGGCTTTCACTACTTTGAGATATTTTTTATAGTTTTACTATGATGTTTTAGGTTGCAAAGACAGGGTATTTGTGTATTCGTTATGTCCGTTCCCTGACCAACCAAGTGGCATACCTTCTCACTGACAGAGGGGCAAGAATTTTGCTTTGACTCCTCAAGAAGGACGGGGTTTCTCGAGAAGATGTGGTTAGCGATAACAACGCTCCTAACACTGGAAGGTCCTTTGCACGTTCATGCTGCCCTGGTGGCTCAGCGGTAGAGTCTGCCTGCAGTGCAGTAGTCCTAGGAGACACAGGTTCAATCCCTGGGTTAGGAAGATCCCCTAGAGGAGGAGATGGCAACCCACTCCAGTATTTTTGCCTGAATAGTCCCATGGACAGAGGATGGACAGAGGAGCCTAGCAGGTTACAGTCCATGAGGTGGTAAAGAGTTGGGCAAGACTGAAGCGACTTAGCACACATGCCCCGCTGCACTGCATCAGAAAATATCTTCAGATAAAAAAGAGAAATTCCCTACAGTAAAAGTTACCTAAATCTGATGTCTCATTTTGCAGTTCACAGTACTGTAATTTATTTTATGAAAATGATATTGCAGTATTTCAATTTAAGTCTAACAACACTTTAAACTGACATAAATGACTATATAATAAGGACCTAATATTTATTTTCCATGACCACATAATCATTGAATTATATCACAGCTATTATTTATTGGTTGTTGTGAACATTCTATCATGCAGTTTTGATTGTTGTTAAAGTTTAACGGTTCATTTAAATAAATATAATTTTAAAATAATACACATTTGATGGTAAACTAATTAAATGATCACATTATTTCTGCCCAGTATTTGAAAGCTAAGAAAACAACATATCATAGTCAGAAAAAAATAGAAAATGGGAATCTATTAAAAAGTAAAATGGAAGAAAATTACTTGGATTGTTCAATGCTGGGTCAGCCTTAAAAGGATCCAGTACAGTTAACACTATCTCAGAGGGGGAGATAGTGAACCCACTCTTTATTTTCACATTCATAAAAATGGATGAATTCCTTTTAAAAAAGGAGAGGGGGGAAAAAAAAAACATGGGGAATCCATTAAATGAAATGTACTTTCTGTTGACTTAGTTATATGTCTTTGATATTAAACAGCAGAACCCCCTCTTGAAGAGATGATCCATCTTGAGTAACAAATGTTTATCTTGCAGGAGAAAGCACAGGCAAAAGTTTCTGGAAACTTCTTACACAAGAATACTGATAAACAGTGGGAAAAAAATTCTAACTACTTTTTTTAAGCTTGAAATCCTTTCTAAAACAAAAATTTTTAAATTTGTAAACTGTTTAAGGATGAAGAAAAAAACAACTGAGTGAAGGAAATGGTAGCAGATTTTATCAGTCAATTGTCATAAAACAGGAATAGAGTGAAATGCACCACAAACATGTTACTGAATGTTTAAAATTTTAAATTATTGAAAAGAAGATATAATTATTGATGTGACAGAAAATAATTACTTTAAAACAAGAAAATGTTAACATGCT
>SJYC01131553.1:0-34199 GCA_006408675.1 Madoqua kirkii
TGTAAATTATGAGTCAACCACCTTTAAAATGACTCGACACAAATCATGCCGAGTGGGATGTCGGCAGACGCTGCATTCCATTGCACGTCTCCCCCCGCCACCCCAGCTCACCATGCCTGTTTACCTGACCACTTCATGCTGCCGCACCCGTGACTCTCTATGCCAGCAAATACTCAGTGTACACTTGGCTTAGGGTGGCTCTGGGGAAATGATGTCTCTGGGAGCATCCCTTGGCCAATGGTGATGGAGTTGGTGACGGTGATGGAGTCAGAAGAGAAGCTCCCAGCCTCCGCGCTCCTCGAGCGTAGCTGTTCTCAAGAGTGCTCTGCATCATTCCTCATGAGTCCCCATTGGGACTGAGAGCCAGGTGCCCACAGTGACAACCTCCTCAACGCAGCCTGCAATAGTTTCTCTCCCTTTCTTGTCTCACGTCCCAGCTCCTCTCCAAATAAATGATTTGAGCTAAGTCCTTTTCAAGGGATCTACTTCTGTGTGAAGTCAACCAAGGAGGTAGGGGCACTTCACACTGGATGGGTATTTGGTAAAAACCCAACAGAGAGGGACAAAAACAAGCATGCAGATTGTCTTGAAGAATACCTTGAGAATGTTCTAGGAAAAGTGAATGGAAAAGAGAAACGGCTGATTCTATTTGTCAAACTCAATGTTTACCAGCCAAGCTCTGATGAGCATTTTGACCCCCAAATACTTTCACAGGGGAGGCCGTGTGCTGGGCAGTGGACACTGGCTTTCCTTGCTGAGCAGATGCTGCTCCTGTTGTGAAATCACGTACCTGCATTCCGGTTACACATCAGTCTCTTAAGTTTGGTTCGTGTGAGTCAGTTTCCAAAGTCCCGTCAGTTCTAACAGCAGTCACTGACTACTGGGCTCACTGTGGTGATCATTTCACAACGTGCACAAATATCAGACCCCTGGGTTGTAAACCTGAAGCTAATGTAACGCGGTATGTCAGTTTCATCTCCATTGTCAAAAAAGAATCAGACAACTTTTGGCTGATAAAGGATACGTATATATTAAAAGGTCAAGAGTCATGATTTAGACAGCCAAATTGGTAGCATGGCCCTTTGAATATCTTTCCTAAGAATCATTTTCTTCGTCGGTTTTCGAAAGTTGAGACAGAGACAGCAGTGAGTTCAGTGTCACCTCCGGGTGGCCCCTGCACTTGGATCTTCTGGACCCCGGTCTACGGCAGGCCCTGGTGTTGTGGGCAAGGATGACAGTCACGCGATGGACATTAATCTGTGCCGCAGAAGCTTCTCTCGGGGGGACTTACTCCGTGACCTTGCGGGTAGTGTCAAGGCACAGGGAGGGGACCACTGGCTACACCTGAGGCATTGCCCAGTCTAGAGCTGACACAGAGCCACCCTCTCTATAAAGTGTGCAGGGGGCAGGTTGCCTCCAGGAGGCTGGCTTGGCTCTAAGCTGGTGTCTTTAGGAGATTCCCCTGGGGCTCTGAAGGGCATGTATTCAGCATACACCTGGATCCCTAAGCCCGCAGCTGTGAATACCTGTCAGGAGTTCACTGGACTCTTCAGCATCATGGCGTTCTCATGCCTGCACAGGACTTCACACCTTCGTATGCACCTTCTCCTAGTTCTTCCAGGAACCGTGTGATGGGAACGATGAGAGTACCATAAATATAGATGAGATCAGCCCTTCGTCTCACACAGCTCGCCTCTCTCAAGGCTGCTTTGCTCACAGGTGGCAGAAACACGAGGAAGACCTGCCCCCTCTGAAACCAACCTGAAAGGCAACTTTGAGTCAAACATAATGTAGGAAAAGAACGTGAAAAAGAATGCATAAAAGTGTATATAGAACTGATTTACTTTGTCGTACATCTGAAACTAATACATCACTGTAAATCAATTTTTAAAAAAATCAGGAGCATCCACACATTATGATATTTACCCTCCAAGAAACTGAAATGAAAATTAATTCAAATAAAAGCCACTATGAATTTTTTTAAAAAAGCATAATGTCGTCACTGCCCCTTGAGAATCCCAGAACCTTTGTCTAAATCAGACTATCTACTCACATCATGTTCTTCAAAGCAGTACACCTGCCTCATCAAATGCAATATTCAACCAAACATGTTTGGAAGTCCAGTTCAAAATGGAAACATTAAAATTTCACATAAGTAAAATAATAATTTATATCTAAATCTTGCGATCAGTATCACTTGGACAATGTTTTTATGCACAAGATACTTTATGTGGATTATTGCATTTCATCATCACCACCATCCCCAGAGGTGTTTTACCTCATTTTTAAGGTAGGAAAAGAGGCTCAGAGAGTTTAGATGACTTGTCCAGGGTCACACAGCCAGAACACCGATGGAGGGGGATTTGAAATTCTCATGACAGCCATTTTTTCTATTCTGCACATCCCTTTGATACTTAAAAATTCCCTCAAGAAAGTCTACATTTTTCTTGGATCATTTTTATTCTTTGCTCCCTCCCACCTAGACCATAAATGCTTAGCATTAAACTCTCAGCTCATGTTACCAAGTACCCCTTGAAATGTTATGTGATTGTCCCAGTGGATTGCAGACAAAGGGGGGTTGAGACTGGGCTTAGACCAGCCTTCTTTTACCCACTAAATATCTCATTATCATTGACCAGCCGGATGTCAGCATGTCACAGAGTATTCTGAGAGCAGAGCAAGAGCCCCTCAGGTCAGGAGATAATCGAGAAACAGTGTTATGAGAGTTGACATCTTATGAATAATTATTTTAAAAATCTGTTCCTTTCTGTCCCTTCAACTCCAGATGGGCAAGTTGGTTCTATCAAGTTGCTCAGTCAAACCGTGATGAGAACATCACTTGAACAAGGTGCTAGTTGTCCTTATTTATTTATTTTTGAAACTAAGTTTCTAAGAGGTAAGTTTACTCAGAGTTTTTATTGTGAGAGTGTGCAGTCAAAAGGCCAGTAACTCTGAGTGTAAGACAAGAAGCCCCTGGGCTCCCTGGAATCTCTGGAAGATGCGGGCCCCTGTATTCCTCCTGCATCACAGAGTCTGTGAGTACCACATTTCTGTTTCCCAGATGGCCGATGATAGGAAGTTACTAAAGAAGTGAACAGAATACAGTTTTAAGGTCACCATAATATTTTGGTGCATGTGTGCTAAGTCACTTCAGTCATATCCAACTCTTTGCGACCCCATGGACTGTAGCCCACCAGACTCCTCTGTCCATGGAATTCTCCAGGCAAGAATACTGCAGTGGGTTGCCCTTCCCTCCTCCAGGGGATCTAACCCATGTCTCATCTCTCATGTCTCCTGCATTTTTACTGCTAGCACCACCTGGAAAGCCCAGTTTTGTGGGATACCTAGCTACATTTTGAGATGGAAGAGTTTGAGAGTGAGGCTGGACAACTTCCACAAATAGCGTCTGAGCTGCAGATGTGGGCTCATGCAGAGTGGGTGGTCCCAAGGGAGGAGGTGGGGGCATGTCCTACTGTCCTTGGGGGCCGCTGAGGCTCTCTCCAAACCAGGGACCCAGCATCGTCAGTCAGCATCCTCCTAGAATACTGAAGAGGGTAGCCCTTCCCTCCTCCAGGGGATCTACCCATGTCTCATCTCTCATGTCTCCTGCATTTTTACTGCTAGCACCACCTGGAAAGCCCAGTTTTGTGGGATACCTAGCTACATTTTGAGATGGAAGAGTTTGAGAGTGAGGCTGGACAACTTCCACAAATAGCGTCTGAGCTGCAGATGTGGGCTCATGCAGAGTGGGTGGTCCCAAGGGAGGAGGTGGGGGCATGTCCTACTGTCCTTGGGGGCCGCTGAGGCTCTCTCCAAACCAGGGACCCAGCATCGTCAGTCAGCATCCTCCTCCAGCCTCCGTTTCCCCCTCTGTCCTATGTGCAGTTGCTTGATCCAAGTGATGTGGAAGTGAGGGAGCAGAAGATATGGAAACCCTCTCCCTGAAGAGCCAAGTGAGCCCCAGCCACTGTTGGTGGTGAGCGGTGGGGGCAGCAGAGGGGCTGCGGCCTGGCCTTGGGGGCTCTAAGCCAGTGCATGTCCTCTGCATCGTTGCAGGCCGGTGCATTTATGGGATGAGCTTTCTTGGGAGAAATCGGAGAGAAGAAATTTCTTGGCCTAGAGTGACCCGCTATCCTGGTTTACCTGTGACTGAGGGGTTCCTGGGTTATGAGACAAATCTCAAGCAAACCAGAACAAAACAGTCACTGGTGCTGGGCCCCCGTTTCTTATCCCCACAGTGTTCAACCCTGGCTGCAGAATAGAATTCCCAGGAGAGCTTAAAAAGGCCTATCCCTGTGTGCCACCCAGACCATTGAATCTGAATCTCTGGGTCTATATATATAATTTTATTTTTAACTTCTGAAAATTATTTTGTTGTTTAGTAAAGATTGGGAAAACCAGCCTTAATGACTTCTTTCCTCAACAGACCCCATGAAAAGGGGTAAGCTCACTTGATTGTCCACAACAAAGATGGGAAACGTGGTTCAACAGAGTCTTAGCCAAAGGCACAGTAGAGAAGGTAGGTTTCCTAAGGATGTAACAGCAGGAGCAAAGCCTCAGTTGACTAAACCAACCCACTGTAGTGCTGGGGGGACTCAGGACCCCATGCCAGCGGCAGCCCCAGGACTTGTAGGGACACAGATGCTGCTCGGGAAAACCTTCCCTACACTGGCATCCAGCTCTAGCATCCCAGGGAGGAGGCAGAGCACCGCCAGAATGTTAGGATGAAAAGAAATCTCTGCGGGGTGGTGAGGCTCTTTAAAGTACTGGACACAAGAAGTACATTCTGAGAGTTTAGGGGTGTTTGACTCTTTTTTTTTTTTTAAGAATTAAAGATTCCGGAAAGCATCAAGTTAAAATCTTACAAGAAGAATGATTACTTGTTTTAATTTTTATTTTATATCAGATAAGTGACGCTAGTGTTAAAGGACCCGCCTGCCAAAGTAGGGGACATAAAAGACCTGGGTTCAGTCGCTGGGTTGGGAAGATCCCGGGGAGGAGGGCATGGCAACCCACTCCAGTACTCTTGCCTGGAGACCCCCGTGGACAGAGGAACTTGGCAGACTACAGTCCCTAGGGTCTCAAAGAGTTGGACATAACTGAAGCAACTTAGCATGCACACAGCATTGATTTATTATAATATTGTGCTAATTTCAAGGTACAGCAAAGTGATCCAGTTATACATATATACGTATTCATTCTTTTTCTGATTCTTTTTCCATTTAGTTTATTGCAGAACATTGAGTAGTTTTCCCTGTGCTATGCAGTAGGTCCTTATTGAAGGAATCATTTCTGAATTAAGCTTCACGTGAGAGAGAGACTATCGCTTATGATTATGAATTCTGACTTGCCTTGTTTTTTTCTGATCCTGTGGACTTCTGTCTCATCAGCTGTCCTGTGAGAACAGACTAAAGTTGTACTTTTTTGAGAGTAGAAAGTTGAGCATAACTTCTACCTATGTATTTAAAAACTGCACATCAGTGTTAACTGGTGCCTAGTTTATGACACGATTTGCCCGCAGGCAGTTACAGTAACCAGAAAGCCAAAGTTAGATTTAAACAATCTGTATATTGCTACTTTTTAAGATCATTTTTAAAATTTTACAAATAACTGTTGATTATAGTTTTGAGCAACAGTGAAAAAATCTACTATTCCTCAACAATTATTTTCATCTTTGTGTTTCTGCATCCATCTTCATTTCAGATGAGAGTACACTAAGTCCCCTACATACAAACCTTCAAGTTACAAACTGTCAAGCATACCAACATGTGTTTGCGTGTCCAGTCAAGTAAGGTGGCGTACACTGTCGTGTTTGTGTTATCCTCTACAAGTAGTTGTGCTTTTGTGTGCTTGTACCATACTGTATAGAGTGCATGTATTAGTGCATGCGTGTATGCCCAGTCAAGTTTGGTTTTCTGCAACCCCATAGACTATACCCCACCAGTCTCCTCTGTCCATGGGATTTGCAGGCAAGAATACTGGAACTGGGTTGCCATTTCCTTCTCCAAGGGCTCTTCCTGATCCAGGGATTGAACCCATGTCTCCTGCATCCCCCACATTGACGGGTGGATTCTTCACCATTAGCCACCGGGGGAGCCCAGAGTATAGTATCTTTATTTTAAGCCCAGGATGTCCTGAAGCAAGAGTAAAAGCAGCAATGATGTAGTAGTACTACTGTACTTTTCAAGGAGCTGTACTGAAAGGTTAAAAATGTTAATCTTTTGTGCTTGTTTTTGGGGCATTATTTGTGTGAAAAATCTTATAAACCTATTACATTATGGTACCATGTGGCCGATTGTGTTAGTTGGGTACTTAGGCTAACTTTGGACTTATGAATAAATCGGACTTATGGACGTGCTCTCAGAATGGAACTGAGTTCGTATGTAGGGGACTCACTGTATCAATAAGACGATAAGAAGAAATCAGAATGTGATATACATCCCTCTGGAGCAGGATGATTTTGTAAGCTTTGAAGCGAGAGGAAAAATTACAAAGAGGAATAATGACCAATTTGATTATGTAACATTTGAATCTTTCTGAACATGGTCTGATGTGTGTGTCAGATGTGGTCAAGGGACCCTTAGACGCTCACTCCCTTTCTGATCACATGCCTTCCTGTGCTTCAGAGGTCAAAGGGTAAACAATGATGTTCTTCAGGACCCTTTGCGGGTGGTATATTCAAATTAGATTCACTCATTAATGCATTTCTGCGAGAATTTGCAGGCAGACGAGTATTTGACTACTTGTTTTGGTATGTTTTTAGCCGTGAGTCTTCTGAAGGTGGGGTGTCTATCCCCCACCTTTGTGGTTGTTAGGAAACATTTGTGTTGAGAGGGTGATGGCCTCCAGATTCTTGGGTCACAGCTGCAGTCGCTCATTCTCCCTGATGGTAGCAGATGTCCCGGAAACCTTCAAGGACTGGTTCTGTGTTGTTGCAGGAGTCACTCACCAAGGCCCAGGCTGGAGGCGATCTGTACAGAACTTCCAGATTGAGACAGAGAAAGCTGGTTTGTGCTGGGAAAGAAAAGTGAGCAAAGGAGCAGAGTTCTCATCACAAGGAAAAGAATGTTTCCTTTTCCTATTGTTTTGTACCTGTAGTAGATGGTGGACATTCACTAAACTTATTGTGAGAATCATTTCATGATGTACAGTCAAGTCATATACTGCACACCTTAAACTTATGCAAGGCTGTGTGTCCATTACATCTCAGCAACACCGGAAGGAAAAAAAACAAAACCAAACAAAGATGCTAAAGGATTTCCTGTGATTGGGGCGCTTTGTTGCTGGACTTTGACCTGTGGTGAGCTGAAGGATTTGGGACAGTATTTGTCCAGGACAAAGGCATCTGGAATCAGAAAGACTGAGTTCAGGTAGCATCCTGACTTGGATGATTGTCTATGTCTGATTTTACTGATCATTAAAATGGCATGTTCCAGCTCCATCCTGCAATTCTCTGTTGACAGAGAGCCGCTCAAAAGGGAGCATAAAAATGCAAAGCCTGAGCAGAAGAGGAAGGAGAGGTTTTGTGCTGTGTTGGCTGAGGAGCCCTCAGACTGTAAGTTGGTGTGAAATCCGGGTGAGGGGGAGCAGAGACCAGCCCGGCTCCGCTCACACCAACAAACACGCGATGGCCAGGGGCTGCGTCACCCTGGTTAAATACCAGGGGAACCAAAGGCCATGGCCGGCAGCTATGAAGAAATGTCACTGGGATGGTGTCTGACGGCCCGGTGAACACTGTGAGGGAAGGGCATCAGCTCCTCGGGGAAGGTCAGCACATTTCCAACGGTTCAACTGAAGGGTTTAGCTGGAGGCACGCACAGACACACAGGTGCTGGAAAACGTCTGCTCCTTGCAGTGTGCACCAGGACAGGCGAGTCCATGCTGTCAGCTTAAGGGGTAGCATGGACCCCAGGGTCACGCCACGGTGGGGAGGGACAGCAAGGCTGGGCAAGGGCTCGGGGGGCAGAGGAGGTAGTCTGTGTTAGGACTTCTTTTCCTTCTTCTTTCTGCTTTTCCCAAGAGAAGACTGAGTCTCCTGTGACTCTGCCTACTACTATTATTATCAACTTTGCTTGAAAGAGAGAGAGTGAGCTGACCCCCTGGAGTTGGATTCCTGGGAAGGAGAGTCTGTGAGTTGTCTAAGGTGGGGACAGCCAGGTGGGCTCAGGGCTCCGTGATTCTCTTCAACCAAAGATGCTCTCTTCTCACTGTTTCTTAGATCAAGCTTCAGTCTGAGATGTTAAGAAATGATTCCATTGTTCAAAATAAGCCAATACCCTTATTGGTGGTTCCAATAAGGAACCTTCCCTGGGGGTTCGGTGGTTAAGAATCCACCTTGCAATGCAGGGGATGCAGGTTTGATCCCAGATCAGGGAACTAAGATCCTGCATGCCCCAGGGCACTAAATCCCAGACGTCACAACTACTGAAGCTTGCATGTTCCAGAGCTCTTGCTCTGCACAGAGAGAAGCCCAAGGGCCGCAGCAAAGGCCCAGCACAGCCAAAATAAAAGAAACCAATAAGCAAAATTAAGACCACCTGCTGGGAGCCAGCGTGAGGAACTCTGCCCATGGCAAAGGTCATGAGGAAGGAGGCTTCAGCATACACAGAGGGGGAATCGAGCCTCAGGAAACCCCCATGTTCCCGAGCATCTACCCCCAAAACCAGAGTCTACCTACTTTACTGTTTCATGCTCTCACCTACACCTCTGGCTTTATGGGGGGCTGTTCCCCACTATTTCTCTTGGAGAAGGAGTAAACTTGCAGCTCCAGTCAATAAAAATTCCTGGGTGTGATAAGGGTGTCTCAGGTCAAACCTCTCTGCTGGCAGACTAGCTTGTGTGACAGGATTATCCACACTCCGGCCACTATGCACATGATTGTTTACTACCTCTCAACCATAAACAGCACAGAGAGTTTGGAGTATTTTGAAAATCTTAATTAGCACAGAGCTTTTCTCATTATTGAGTCAATGATTACCACAAGGCCCCATATCCTTAGGCACCTGGAAATATATTAATGTATTTGGAATATAAAAAAGGAAATATAGTAGTTTTTGATGTTAGCAATACTAGACTTTTTGAGTTAACGAATTTTCTCTTTTGTTATAGATCACTGTACTTTGTTATAATTCACTGTGTCCTTGCTATGTAAAAATGTAACTTTATCACTATCTTAAGACTAAATAGATCTTAAGGGAAACATTGGTGAAGGGTTTTCATTTGTTGGGCTGATGTTTGCTGCTAAATCTCCATATTCCCTACCCTCATAATGAATATAACTAGCATATAGGAGAAATAAGTATTAACCTTTAAGATTAATCATGTTAACCTTGGGTTAAATAAATTCCATTCTTAGTTGTAACCCACTACACTCCCACCCTATAAGAATGCAACTTTATCTGGTACCTTCAAAGGGTAGCACCTGGTTTAAGAAAAAACACCCCTGGAAAATAAGATTTTTGGTTATCAGAAAGAAAGGATCATAAAATGTCAGCAGGCAGGCCTCCTGGCCAGATGATGTAAAACCCCTAAGACCTTTATGTATACTTTTATATGAAGTACCTGATTTTGATAAAGGTCAGGACTGCTGACCCCTGCGTGACTTTAAAATTTCCATTTGTCTCTATGTGTAACAAAAGGTATATAAGCTAACCTAAAAATAAAGAAATCGGGATCAGTTTCTGGAAAGACTGATTCCCCTGTGTCGTTCTTTCTTTCCTCTTCTGGCTGAATTCCCATCTAGAACGTGGGTACTCACCAAGCCTGCTAATTTTGCCTGGGCTTCTGAGATCGGACTGCGGAGGCCTCAGTGCCTCCTCTCCCTCGGGAGAATGAAAAGATGCCTGTGGCCTACATAGGTGGTGCAAATTCCTTGTCTTGGAGTTTTATTGGTATCCTACACAAACCAAGTTATTCAGCTTCTTTTTCTCCACTAATTTTCCTACTACACTATTTCTTTCTAATCTCCCACTATATCTTTAATTAAGCAATTCATTCCTAGGACGCTGATTCCATCCCCGCTTCAAATTACCCTGGATCCACCAGGGCTGGACCCCAGCAACCACCAAATCAGAAAAACTTCTCACTAACTTTCTCACTCTCATACAAATTCCCTAAAGATTTTGTTAAAATGCAGATTCTGGGTCAGCAGTTCTGGAACAAGGCTTGAGATTCTACTTCTCTAACAAACTCCTTGATGATGTCTAGGCTGCTGACCTATGGACCACACTTTGAGAAGCAAAATACTGGATGGATTTCTAGATGAATATCTCAGGGCACTAGTATCATTATGAGGATCATGCCTGCTCTTGTGTTTGCTTTTGTTGTTGAGTTTTGAGTATGTTTTGTTTTTGTTAAGTTCAAAACAGCATTTTTGAGACAATTATGTACCATTCAATTCACCCTTTAAAAGTACACAACTCAGTGGTTTTAGTATATTCACAGAATTGGGGATCACCACCACTATCTAATCTCAGAACATTTCTGTCACCCCAGAAAGGAACTCATAATGATTAATTTTATGTGTCAGCATCCCTAGGCCTTGGAATACCCACATACTTGGTCCAACATTATTTTGAATGTTTCTGTGAGGGTGTTTTTGGATGAGATAAACATTTCAATTGACCATTTGAATAAAGGGGATCGTTTTCTCTAATTTAAGTGAGTTTCGTCAAATCAGTTGAAGGCCTCAAAATGAAATATCAGCTTTTCCTGTATCTTCACCCTGCATCCTTCAGACTGGACCACGATGAGCTCTCCTGGGTCCCCAGCTGCCAACTGCGGACTTGGGACTTGTCAACGTCCATAATCATGTGAGCCAATTCTTCATAATAAAGACCCAACTCAATTTTAGGTCTCCACGGTGACCCAGGCAGAGATACAGGCGCTATTGATAGCTGTATGTGCAGCGCCAAGAGTAGGCCTGGAATTTATAAATATTAAGTGGATAGTTGTTCAAAGAATACATGAAAGAAAGTAGCTGTAGAGCTAGAGGTAGTAGAGAGCAAGTTCAAGGGTGGAATCAGGCAGAGGAGCCCAAGAGATTTTAGCGTGTGCAGGGAGAGGGGGATTGCTATTAAGCAGGGGTAGGAAGCATGATCATGTGACTTTCCAGTAAACACATACACCCACTTTTCATCTCATCCATTACCTGGGCCAGGTTTTAGAGCAACCAGCTTTATTTCAGACCTGTTCCAAGGTCAAGGTGATTTATGCATCTCATGTTATTCATTAATTTTTTTTTTAAGAAAAGAAAGAAATTCTACTTGATCAATTTAATTACTTTTCTTTATTTTCCCTCCCTCATTCCCCTTCCCCTCCCACCTCTTTTCCAAGTTGTTTTACTTGCAGGATGTTACTGGTAATGAATCTCAGGATAAGGCAACCTTAACTTGTTTTCTCCTAAGTGTTTGAGTTCAAAATTCCTGTATCTAAAGAAATACAGTTAGAGTTATTAATAAAGAAAACCTATCTTTAAAAAAAAAACATTGGTCATGAGAGTCTATTTTAGCTTGAAGGACCTGCCACAATGGTCTTCAGTTTAGTTCAGTTCGGTCACTCAGTCATGTCTAGCTCTTTGCAACCCTATGAATTGCAGCACGCCAGGCCTCCCTGTCCATTACCAACTCCCAGAGTTCACTCAAACTCACATCCATCAAGTCGGTGATGCCATCCAGCCATCTCATCCTCTGTCGTCCCTTTCTCCTCCTGCCCTAATCCCGCCCAGCATCAGAGTCTTTTCCAATGAGTCAACTCTTTGCATGAGGTGGCCAAAGTACTGGAGTTTCAGCTTTAGCATCATTCCTTCCAAAGAACACCCAGGACCAATCTCCTTTAGAATGGACTGGCTGGACCTCCTCGGAGTCCAAGGGACTGTCAAGTGTCTTCTCCAACACCACAGTTCAAAAGCATCAATTCTTCGGCACTCAGCTTTCTTCACAGTCCAACTCTCACAATCATACATGACCACTGGAAAAACCATAGCCTTGACTAGACGGACCTTTGTTGGCAAAGCAATGTCTCTGCTTTTCAATATGCCATCTAGGTTGAGGAAATGGAATGAGAACCACTGGGCTTCTTAACCTCAGTACTAAAAGGTAAGAGATAATGGAACAATGCCTTCAAAATTAAGGGAAGATGATTTTAAAACTAGAGTTGCATGGCTTGTCAAACAGTCAATTAAACAAGAGCCTAATATTGAGATATTTCAGACCTATAAGGTCCTCCTGTTCCTCGTTTTCTGAGAAATGTTTGGAAGATGTGCTTCAGCAGAGACGAGAGTAAAGCAAAATGTGAAAGCATGAGATCGGGAAATACGGAATATTGTGTAAAAAAAGAAGGAAAATTCCGCAGGTGGCCTGGGGAGCCGGGGTAAGAACGCCACCAGGACAGAAATGGGGAGATTGCCCGCTCTGGTTTAGTGCTTGGAAAGCAAAAGAAAAAGTGAGATAAATATCAACTCCAGAAAAAACAAGAAGTGCACAGGCAAGAAAATACGATGTGACTCAGTAGCAAACTCTATTTACAGCATGAAAATATTGTAAATATTGAGTACAATTTTAAACCAAGTTATAAGACACAGTAAATTATATGGACTTCCTATAACAAAAGTTAATAGATAATATTTAATATTTAAAACTGAGAGACCAATAAATAGCAATGGAAGTAGTCTTTGCTGATAGGATAGTGAGTAAAGACCAAATACAATAGTGAAAGATTTGACAGTGGTTTAACTGTATAAGAAACAGAACTGGAATGTGGGAGTCAGTGGGGCAGGGAACTTGGTAATTGATTTTATAATCTTTTATTTTACTAACATTTTGCATTAATTAAAGAAAAAGAAATATATGTATAGGCAGTTAACCTTAAAAGTTAAGAAGACCAAGATATCTAAAGAAAGTAGAAGGGAAATATCAATAAAGACAAAACTGAAATAAAGTAAAAGTAAAATTAAAAAAACATTAAAAATAATAAGAATAAAACAAAATAATAAAATCAGACAATAAAACTGAATCATTCTTACAAAGGCCTAATGCAATAGTAAAACTTTGGGCAAGTTTGATCCAAAAGATGAGAAAACAAATAAATAAATGAGACTAGAGGTAAAAAAGAGGTCATCTCTGAAATAGGCAATGAAAATAGAAAAGAAATTTTAAGAGGATAACTTATGCATCTTGATATCAAAATATGTCAAAATCTAGATAAAATCTAGATGCTTTTTTAGCAAAATCAAGGGTGAAGCAAAAAGAAAACACCCAGAATCAATACTGCAACAAATTAAAGACTTGAAAAATGTTCCACCTTAAAAAAAATAAACTCTTAAAAAACCTACAACAAATAAAAGAGTTGAATCAGATAGATGGATATAAGATGTAAAGCAAATATAAGATGTATAAGCAAAAATCAATACTTTTTCTATATCAGAAACAAAATTATAAAATATAATGGAAAAATGAACTTTTCCATTAGAAATAGCAAAAGTAAAAAAAATCATAAATTAGGAATATACCTAATGGAAATTGTGGAAGATCTATAAATATCCAAAATCCATAAAGATGCAAATCTTTCTGAAGGGATAAGAGGAAGACCCACTGCTGCTGCTGCTGCTAAGTCACTTCAGTCGTGTCCGACTCTGTGCGTCCCCATAGACGGCAGCCCACCAGGTTCCCCCATCCCTGGGATTCTCCAGGCAAGAACACTGGAGTGGGTTGCCATTTCCTTCTCCAATGCAGGAAGGTGAAAAGTGAAAGGGAAGTCGCTCAGTCTTGTCTGACTCTTCGTGACCCCATGGACTGCAGCCCACCAGGCTCCTGCATCCATGGGATTTTCCAGGCAAGAGTACTGGATTGGGGTGCCATTGTCTTCTCTGAGAGGAAGACCTACATAAATGGAAAGACATACTTGGTTCCTGGGTAGGAAGAATCAATAATCTATCATCTCACTGAATGAGTTTTACATATTAGCCACTGATCCCAAGAGATAATCCCTGGTATCCACATAGCTAAATCCTCCACATTCTTCAAGTTTTGTTTAACTGCTCCTTTCTCAATGAGGCTTTTTCTGATCACACTCACTGTTCAAAGCTTCCACCTGCCACCCCAATCCAGAACTCAGACTCCCTTACTCAATTCCCCTAAATTCAGTTCAGTTTAGTCACTCACTCAGTCATGTCCTACTCTTTGCAACCCCATGGACTGCAGCACACCAGGCTTCCCTGTCCATCACCAACTCCCAGAGGCTACTCAAATTCATGTCCTTCTTGTTGGTTATGCCATTCAATCATCTCATCCTCTGTTGTCACCTTCTCCTCCCATCTTCAATCTTTCCCAGCATCAGGGTCTTTTCAAATGAGTCAGTACTTCGCATCAGGTGGTCAAAGTATTGGAGCTTCAGCTTCTGCATCAGTCCTTCCAATGAATATTCAGGACTGATTTCTAAGTCTTCTCGAACACCACAGTTCAAAAGCATCAATTCTTTGGCACTCAGCTCTGTTCATAGTCCAACTCTCACATCCATACATGACTACTGGAAAAGCCATAGCTTTGACTAGACCGACCTTTGTTGGTAAATGAATGTCTCTGCTTTTTAATATGCTGTCTAGGTTGGTCATAACTCTTCTTCCAAGGAGCAACCCTCTTTTAATTTCATGGCTGCAATCACCATCTGTAGTGATTTTGGAGCCCCCCAAAATAAAGTCTGTCACTGTTTCCCCATCTATTTGCTATGAAGTGATAGCATTCCCCTACTTTTCATCTTTTTTCCATAGCATGAAAGTGAATTCGCTCAGTCATGTCTGACTCATTGCAACCCTGTGGACTGTAGCCCACCAGGCTCCTCCATCCATGAGATTCTCCAGGCAAGAATACTGGAGTGGGTTGCCATTTTCTTCTCCAGGGGATCTTCCTGACCCAGGGATCGAACCCAGGTCTTCCGCATTGCAGGTAGATGCTTTAACCTCTGAGCCACCAGGGAAGCCGTATGCCTGCCCTCTAATGACCACATAGCTACTCATTTATGCTTATTGTTTATTTTCAGCCATACCCTGCCACATGCAAATGCCACGAGGGCAGGAAACTTTCCTTGTGTTATTCATAAGGCCCAGTGCCTTATGTCTGACATAGGAAGTTGCTCTTTAGATACTGCAAGTATTTTTCTGACATTGTCAACTGCATTTGAATCCTGTTGGAAATGAATTTGACATATGGAAGTTAGTATTTTGTATGTTTTTTTTTGTACCCAAATCTAGTTTTTTAGTTAATTCAGAATAATGTAACAGCTTATCTTCTGGTCTAATAGTTTAGCAGTTTTAAAAATAAAACTGAATTAAAATAAAAGCCCAAAGGTATTTTTAAAACTGGAAGAGTATCTGTGCTAGAAGTATAGAGATAATTGAAAATACATAAATTTCCTATTAGATATCAAAACATGATAGAAATGTGCAGCAGTTAAATAGTGTGATAGTAGTATAAAAATAGACCAAAGAATTAATAAGGAAGAATAGAGAAACCAGCACCTAGCTCATGTACAATGGGAATTGAAGTGAAGTTGCTCAGTCATGTCTGACTCTTTATAACCCCACAGACACCAGGCTCCTCAGTCCATGGGATTTTAAATATACGATATAAATGCAGAAAATAATAATTTTAATAATTTATTAAAATTATTGCTGAGATAATTTATTAGATACTCAGAGAAAAAGTAAAGTTATATCATTTCTTTCTTCACAAATACAAAAAAATTTCAGGCAAATTTAAAAATGAAATGTGTTCTTAAAAACTGTAAAGCATTAGGCCAAAATGTAAACAATTCTTATATAATCTTGGCAAGAAAGTCGTTAAATTCAGAAACAAGGTAAAATTAAAAAGATTTTTACTATGAAAAGTAAAACAAAAACTTACTTTCATGTGACAAATATTCCATAAAAATGTTTACAGTCCGCTTAATATGCAGGGTAAATACCAGTACTACCTAAGGGGCTTAATACCTGAGAGCCCAACAACCCGACAGAAATGAAGCTGTCAAAGGATATTACAAGATAACCAATCTGTGAGCACACTCTGTAAACCAAATTCAGCCTTGAAACCAGCCCAGGGAAAAGCCATAACGATCATCAGTTCATGATTATCAGCTGAGGAAACGTATCTAAACCACAGAACATAACTCATTAGTGGGAGGGAGTCACCTTCATTCTGTAAGCACAGTGCCTGGAAAGGTACTAAAGATAGGTGATGATGCCAGTATTTCTGCTCTCGCTGAAGCCATGCTATAAATAAGGTGCTCTACTCTAGTTACCCTCAGGGAAATGGAAGCCAGTTCTAGAGAAAAGTGCCAAGATTCTTAGTGCTTCCAGCTATTTAGTCTCAGAATAGTGTCCTCTCATCCTATTTCACACCAAAAACTGCTGCTCAAAATTGTGATATGTTAACAGAGCCTGGTGGGCTGCCGTCTATGAGTTGGCACAGAGTCGGACACAACTGAAGCGACTTAGCAGCAGCAGCAAGAGTGTAGTTAAAATACCACTAGAGAATAGGCCAGAAAAAAATCGATTCCATTTAAGAAATTTTTACTGAAGCCTAGTTGATTTACAGTGCTGTGTTAGTTTCAAGTATACAGCGAAGTGATTCAGTTATACATATATCCGGGCTTCCATGGTGGTTTGGTGGTGAAAATTCCGCCCGCAATGCAGGAGACCCAGGTTCGATCCCTGCGTCAGGAAGGTCTCCTGGAGAATGGAATGGCTACCCACTCCAGTATTCTTTCATGGAGAATTCCATGGGCAGAGAAGCCTGGTGGGCTATACCCATGAGGTACAAAGAGTCAGACACGACTGAGCAAGTATCACCTTCACTATATATACATTTCCAGATTCTTCTTCATTATAGTTTGTTGCAAGGTGCTGAGTATAGTTCTCTTGTTGTTTACCTATTTCATGTATTGTGCTGTATATCTGTTAATCCAAAACTCCTAGTTTATCTGCCCTCTACCCTTTTCTCTCTCCCCATTGGTAACCATAGTTTGTTTTCTATGTTTGTGATTCTGTGTTTGTTTTGTAAATTAGGTTCATTTGTTTCTTTTTTTTTTTTACATTCCACATATAAGTGATATCAGGTGATACTGTCTTTTTCTGACCTACTTCATTCAGTATAATCATCTCTAGGTCCGCCCATGTTGCTGAAAATGGCATCATTCCATTCTTTTTCATGGCTGAGTATATACCACTATATATGTATACACATACATACATATTTACACATATATACCACATCTTCTTTATTCACGCCTCTGTCAATGGACATTTAGGTTGCTTCCATGTCTTGGCTATTAAATTAGAGTTTTCTCCAGACACATGCCCAGGAATGGGTTTACTGTATCACACAGTAATTCTATTTTTATTTTTTAAGGAACCTCCGTGTTGTTCTCCATAGTGGCTAAGCCAATGTACATCCAGAGTGTAGAAATGTTCCTCTCTCTCCACACCCTCCTCAGGACAAACTCTTTGTAGACTTTTTGATGACCTTTCTGACTGGTGTTAGCTGATAGGTACCTCACTGTAGTTTTGGTTTACATGTCTATAATAATTATGATGGGGCTTCCCTGGTGGCAAGATGGTAAAGAACCTGTCTGCCAATGTAGGAGACATGGGTTTGATTTCTGGGTCAGGAAGACCCCCTGGAGAAGGAAATGGCAACCTACTTTAGTACTCTTGCCTGCAAAACCTCATGGACAGAAGACCCTGGCAGACTATCGTTCATGGGGCTGCAAAAGAGTTGGAGATGACTTCGTGACTGAACAGCAACAATAATTAGTGATATTGAGCATCTTTTCACATGCCTGTTGGCCATCTGTATGTCTTATTTGGACAAATGTCTAGCTAGGTCTTCTGTGTGTTTTTTTATTGCATTTTTAAAAATATTAAACTCTATGAGGCGTTTGTATATTTCAGAAATTAATCCCTCATGGTACATTATTTGCAAATATTTTCTCGCAGTCTGCAGGCTGTATTTTTGTTTTGTTTATGATTTCCTTTCCTTAACAAAAGCTTTACGTTTAGTTAGGTCCCATTTGTTATATTTTGTTTGCAGGTCTGTTGTTCTAGGAGACAGATTTTAAAAAATACTGCTGTAATTTATATTAAAGAGTGTTTTGCCCATGTTTTCCTCTGATATTTTTATAGTGTCTAGTTTTATACTTAAGTCTTTAATCCATTTTGAATTTGTGTGTGTGTGTGTATAGTGTTAGAGAATATTCTAATTTTATTATTTTACATGTAGCTGTCTAGTTTTCCCAGCACCACTTCTTGAGGAAATGTCTTTTCTTCACTGTGTATTCAGGCCTCCTTTGTCACAGATTAATTGGCCATACCTGTGTGAGTTTATCTCTGGACTTTCTATGCGGTTCCACTGATCTGTGTATTTGTTTTTGTGCCAGTACTGTACGGTTTTGAATACTGTAGCTTTGTAGTATAGTCTGAAGTCAGGGAGCTTGATTCCTCCAGCTCTGTTCTGCTTTTTCAAGATTAGTTTTGCTATTCAGGCTTTTTTGTGTCTCCATACAAATTTTTAAATGTTTTGTTCTAGGTCTATGAAAAATGCCATTGGTAATTGACAGGGATTGCATTGAATCTGTAGATTGCCTTGGATAGTATGGCCGTTTAACAATGTTGATTCTTCTAATGCAAGCAGATAGTATATATTTTCATCGGTTTGTGTTGTCTTTAATTTCTTTCATCAGCATCTTATAGTTTTCAGAGTATAGATCTTTTCCCTCCTTTGGTAGGTCTGTTCCTAGGTATTTCATTCTTTTTTGACGTAACAGTGAAATTGATTTTGTTTTTAAAGCCACAGTTTATTACCTATGACTTTGGAGATGTACGTTTCCATAGCCTCCTTGATTTCCTTATCAGCAAAATGGTGGCGGAGCCCTTGCTCGCTCACCCAGACCCTGGGGCTGCTGTGAACTTGTGATCATTGGACACACATGGGAAATGGCTACACTGCAGTGAAGACCACAGAGAAGAGAATAAACACAAGATTTTGATATTAACAAAAACCATTGGTAAAGACTGAAATTTTGTGGTCTTTTGGAAAAGTTCAGTGAGAATAGGGAATACAGTTGTTTCCTGGTTTATACACAGAAAAAATGGACCATGAAGAACTGAGGTAAACTTTTTACCCAAAATCACACGATGTCTTGCTGTTCATTGTATGTTTTCTATAAAATACTTTAATAGCACTTACATTCACTAAAATCACAAAAGGAAACCAGTTATTACATCCTTAGTCTTGAAACCAAGACATTTTATTTGGAAGGTGCTGAGTTGTGTCCCAACCTAATGTGACTGTTTTTGGAGACACAGTTTTTAAAAAGATAATTAAATTAAATTAAAATGAAGTTATTATAATAGGCCCTAATTTAATATGACTTGTGTTCTTACAAGAAGAGGATATTGAAGACAGATTGATTCAGAGGAAGACTCATGTGAAAACGCAGGGAGAATATGACCATCTAATTCACATGCAAAATAATGAAATTTGACCCTTATCTTACATAAGACACAAAAATAAGCTCTTTAATTAAAGACTTAAACATAAGACCTGAAACTATAAAAATCCTAGAAGAAAAATTGGGGAAAACTTCATGACATTCATCTTGGCAATGATTTCTTGAATATGACTTCAAAATCATAAACAACAAATGTGAAAATACACAAGTTTAACTACATCAGGTTAAAAAGGTTTTCACAGCAAAGGAAGCAATCAACTGAGTGAAAAGGCAACTTAAATAATGGGAGAAAATATTTGAAAACAGTTTATATGGTAAAGAGTTAATATCCAAACGAAATAAGTAATTCTTACAACTCAGTAGCAAAAAGGCAAATAAACCGATTAAAAATGGGCAAAAACACTTGAAAAAAATTTTCCAAAAAGATTTAAAATAACCAACAAACATGAAGAATAGCATTAAGCATTAAGTATCTGTATAGTACATAACATATAAAAAGACGCTCAACACAATACTAGTCTTCAGGGGAATATAAATCAAAACCACACCATGATGTCACCTCACACCCATGAGGACGGTTATTATCAAAAAGTCAAAAGAAAACAAGTGTTGGTGAGGATGTGGAAAAATTGAAGTTCTTGTACACTGTTGGTAGGAATGTAAAATAGTCAGATGCTATGGAAAACTACAGATGTTCCTTAAAAGATTTTAAAATGAAGTTAACAAATTATCTAGCAATTCCACTTCTGGGTGTGTGTACAAAAGAATTGAAATCACTTTCTGAAAGAGATATTTTCAGTCCCATAATCATTACAGCATTATTCATATTAGTCAAGATATGGAAAAAACCTAAACGTTCACCAAAGGATGAATGAACAAAGAAGCTGTGGGATAAATATGTGATAGTATATTATGTAGCCTTTAAAGGGAAATCTTGCTAAATTTGACCACACAGATGAGTCTGGAGGACATTAAGTGAAATAAACCAATCACAGGACAAATGCTGTATGATTCCACTTAACATGAGGTATCTAAAACAGTCAGACCTTAGAAGCCAAGAAGAAATGTGATTTCCAAGAGGAATGTGGAAAAGGAATTGGTGAGTTGCTATTCGGTGAGTATATCATTTCAGTTTCGGAAAGTGCCAAGCTCTAGAGGTCTGTACACAACTTGGCCTTTCATTAACAATACCGTATTGTGTACTTAGAAATTAAGAGGGTAGATCGCACGTGAAGTGTTTTTACCACTAGAAAAGTGTTTTAAATATGAAAGAAAAACAAAAGATGGCCATCTCTATACCAAGAAGAGAAGCCTCAGAAGAAATAAATTCTGCTGACACCTTGAACTTGTACTTCTCAGCTCCTGAGCTATGAGAAAATACATGTGTATTGTTTCAGCTCCCCGGTGCATGTTCCAGCAACCCTAGCAAACTAATACAGAAGGATCCTTCTTATTGTTGTAAATCTGTTTTTTAAGGGGATTCTTTACCAAGCTGCATGTACAGAGGCAATGATATCAGTCTGTTTTAGTTGAGCTCTAGATTCACACTTAGAAGTCAACTTTCTGAGCCCAGGATGTTTAAATCCTGATTAAGTACATGTGATGAATAGAGAATGCATTAACCAATTGGTGTTAGTTTTGTATATTTACATGACCTGGTTACACACACTTTCCTTAAATCATCAGCTGCATGGACCCCATTAATAAAGCAGTGACATGTGGAGAGGGGACAGTGGTGCACGCTATAAATAGACTAACTAGGCCCGAGGGGTAGGGGTGGACAGGAAGGGAGGAGGCTGTGATAAGCCAAGCCACGGTGACGGCAGTAACCATTTCACAGCCAAGCACTGCAGAACTGTGTCACACGGACAAGTTCCGTGATTTGAACGTTTTTAACTTGGACATACACAATACAGTATTGTTAATGACAGGCACAAGTTGGGTTCAGTTCTAGATTATGGCCAGGGGAGACTATCTGTAATGGTGCTTCTCAAATGTAATGTGCCTACAAATTAGCTGAAGATCTTGTAAAATGCAGAATCTGGTTCAGACAGGCCTAGGGTAGGGCATGAGATTCTGCTCTTCTAACAAGCTCCCTGCTGCTGCTGCTAAGTCACTTCAGTCATGTCCAACTCTGTGCAACCCCATAGATGGCAGGCCACCAGGCTCCCCTGTCCCTGGGATTCTCCAGACAAAAACACTGGAATGGGTTGCCATTTCCTTCTCCAATGCATGAAAGTGAAAGGGAAGTCGCTCAGTCATGTCCAACTCTTAGCGACACCATGGACTGCAGCCCACCAGGCTCCTCGGCCCATGGGATTTTCCAGACAAGAGTACTGGAGTGGGGTGCCATTGCCTTCTCCGAACAAGCTCCCAGGTAATGTCAAAGCTGATGGTTTGAGGACAACACCTTAAGTAGAATTTGCACTACTCAAAAGAAAAAGAGAAGAAAGTAGATCATAGAGGCATTAAAAGGAAATTTAGAACCTAAAGCAATTAGAGAAAGAACAAACAAAACCAAAAGTTCATAGAAGGAAAAAAATCATAAAGGTCAGAGCAGAAATAGAGACAAAGACAATAAAAGATCGCTTTTATTGGTGGGCTACAATAAAAGACTAAAGGCTGGTTGTTTGACAAGATAAACCAAATTGATAAACCTTTAGCCAGACTCATCAAGAAAAGAAAGAAAAATTTAGAGCTTTATTATTTACTTAAAGAAATACAAATCAATAGCCAGTTGGGGAAGAATGCTGTTAGCTTAACAAAATACAAATTGAAAGGACCGGAGAGTATGCTTTACCTATGCATTTGGCAAAGCTCTGAAGATTCTGTGACATATGATAGGAGATAGTATGCAAGTCTCCCATGGGTCAATGGTTAGAATGCTAATTAGAACCACTTTAAAAATGAGGATCTGGCCCTATCTATTAAAGCTGTAAAGGCCTATAATGGAGCCCAATATTTTCACTTCTGGGCTTCCATGGTAGCTCAGCTGGTAAAGAATATGCCTGCAATGCCGGAGATCCTGGTTCAATTCCTGGGCTGGGAAGATCCCCTGGAGGAGGGCATGGCAACCCACTCCAGTATTCTTGCCTGGAGAATCCCCATGGGCAGAGAAGCCTTGCAGGCTACAGTCCATAGGGTGGCAAAGAGCCAGACATGACTGGGCACAGCACAGCACATTTCACTTTTGCAAATGTATCCTACAAATTTACCCACATTTGTGCAAAAACATACCCTACATTGTTTTTTAAAAAAAGGATGTATGTGTGAATATACTTATTTTTAAAATTTTTTATTTTATATTGGACTGTAGTTGATTTACAACGTTGTGTTAGGTTCAGGTGTACAGCAGAGTGGTTCAGTTATACACATACACGTATCCTTTTTCAAATTCTTTTCCCATTTAGATTATTACAGAGCACTGAGCAGAGTTCCCTGTGCTATACAGCAGGTCATTGTTAATTATCTATTTTAAATATAGCAGTGTGTGATTAAATGTTGGGCTTCCCTGATGGCTCAGAGGTTAAAGTGTCTGCCTGGAACGTGAGAGACCTGGGTTCGGTCCCTGGGTTGGGAAGATTCCCTGGAGAAGGAAATGGCAACCCACTCCAGTACTCTTGCCTGGAGAATCCCATAGAGGGAAGAGCCTGGTGGGCTACAATCCATGCAGTCGCAAGAGTCAGACACGACTGAGCAACTTCACTATAATTAAATGTCAATACTAAACTTCCAATCTATCCTTCCACCTTCCCCTTTGATAACCATAAGTTTGTTTACTAAGTCTGTAAGTCTATTTTGGTTTTGTAAATAAGTTTATTCATGTCATTTTTTTTTAAGATTCCACATATAAGCAATATCATATGACATTTGTCTTTCTCTTTCTAACAGAAAATCCAGTCATCGTGGTTTACTCAAGAATGGTGAGTTCCAGGAACTATGTTTAATATCCTGTGATAAACCATAATGGAAAAGAACATGAAAGAGAATGTATATACACAAAACTCCTGTGAATTCCTGAAAGAAAAATAAAATATTTTTTCATCTGTGGTTCTTCATAACTCACTAAGCTTAGCAAAGTACAGAAACTAAGTAAATCAAGTTTTACAGCTAGATGTTTTTCAATTCTGCGTTTGAGCAAAACAATGTATAGGGTTCCTCCCCTACCTCCCTTTCCGACACTCCCTTTAGCAAAAATACTCCTCTGGGCAGAGTGACTGTACACTTTGGCACAACTCTTTTCAGATCCCCTAGTTCTCTTTACAAACTCCTCCCAACTTTTTATAAATCCCTCCAGTTCTCTGCAGGGAAGTAATGGGATGGCCAGAATCCACAGTCCAGCACCCAGGGCAACATCTCTAGCTTTCCTTTAATTTGCAGAAAAAAAGCTTGGAGAAAAGGGGTGCCTGGTCTTTATATTCATTCTGTTGACATTTCTGCCATCATACCCACAGCACCCGTTCAATTTTCTCAAAAAATTGGGGATCCTCAGGTCATGGGGAAGTTGGCTTCTTCCATGACTGCCTGCCACGAGCTGTGTGTATTTCTATTGATCACAGCTCAATTCAGCCACTCAGTCATGTCCAACTCTTTGCAATCCCATGGACGGCAGCACACCAGGCTTCCCTGTCTATCACCAACTCCAGAGCTTGCTCAAACTCATGCCCACTGAGTCAGTGATGCCATCCAACCATCTCATCCTCTGTTGTCCCCTTCTCCTCTTGCCTTCAATCTTTCCCAGCATCAGGGTCTTTTCAAATGAGGCAGTTCTTCACATCAGGTGGCCAAATATTGGAGTTTCAGCTTCAGCATCAGTCCTTCCAATGAATATTCAGGACTGTTAGGATGGACTGGTTGGATCTCCTTGCAGTCCAAGGGACTCTCAGGAGTCTTCTCCAACACCACAGTTCAAAAGCATCAATTCTTTGGGGCTCAGCTTTCTTTATAGTCCAACTCTCATATCTATACATGACTGGAAAAACCAAGCTTTGACTAGACGGCTCTAATGCCACCAACTTTTCTATTGCAACCCTTTTCCTCCTGCATGGTGGTTTTAAAAATTATTTTTTAAAGAAATGCCACATCAGATCCAATTAGCTTTTAACCAAAGCTGGGAGAGGGCTCATCTGAGCTTTGAAATATCAGAAATAGCAGTTCTAGTCCTGTCCCTCCAGGCAAGAAAAAGGATATTTCAGCCCAGACTGCAAACAGAGAGCTGGCCTAAATGGTAGAAAGTCAGAAAACAGAGGAGACGAGCAGAGTGCAGTGAAGAGCATTTGAGGAAACCAGTGCTATTCCCAAGGAAAATGGCTAACGTGCCAGGCTTCTCTCTAGTTTTTGCATTTCTCACGTATGCTGGCTGCAAAAAGAAATTCTGTGACTGAGGTATAATCGCCTCTTTCTTTCCAACCTCCTAAACATGGATGCTCTTTGCAGTCAACACAAGGAGATCATCCTGTCATATTCCATTGTCCAAAATAAAGCTCAGCAGGTCTAGAAGTAACACACATCATCTAATGACTAAAGACTCAATGAGGCCGCAGCAGGATCCAGCTCAGTATATATCCCCATAAATTGGTGTTGTTGGTAGCTTTTTTCCAAACTTCAGAGAAGAAGCTAGATTTTAAAACTAATCATTATAACATTAAAAAAATCAGCACTCTTCAATATTTATCTTTCCTTAGAGCTGTTGCTGGTCATTCTTGCTTTTAACTTTTCCTTATGTTGGTGATTTCTTTTTCTCTAAATTTTTCCTTAAGGGGAGTAAGTTAACGAAAAGAATAAAGACATCAAAACAAGAGCCAGAAAATCATCTTGGACTTGGAAGGACAGTATTGATGGGAACCAAGGAGGGGGCTGGAGCATGTGGGCCCTCTGAGAAGACAGTCAATAACTTCGGCAGGGTCTCATCTGGCTTGGCTTTGTTAATGAAATCCTCTCCCGGCTGGAGCCACAGGAAGGAGATGAGCTGAGAGTGCTAGCTCTTCGCAGACTGTTCTGTACTGTGCTTCTCCTCCTTCAACCTTTGAAAGGGAAGGCTGCCCACTAACTTGGATGGGACGCTTGAAAACTTAAGTGCTTGAACCTACTCCAGCTTTCCAAGGCCCAAGTGTCACTTAATTTGCCTAGATAACATCTGTCTGAGAATCTCTCTTGTGTCTAATGGAGTTTCATGTTTAAGGGCCCATGGAGAAAGAGTTTCAAGCTGGATGAGATGAGTAGTCTCACATTAGTGAGATCATCAATTTAATCTCCAAGGTTGGGCAGTGGTGGTAGGGAAATAAGCATTCGTTTTAGGGAGATGGGAATGAATGAAAGATCCCATCCTTGGTGTCAGGAGGACTGGGGTTTAGAACTATCTTCTTGTTTCCTGAGGGCTTTCATTGAACACAAAATCATTTAACAACTGGACTAGACCCTAAAGTATTGGGTAGGCTAAAAAGTTCATTCAGGTTTTTTCATACCATCTTACTGGAGAAACCAAACGAACATTTTAGGCAACCTGATATCACTGAATTCATTTATAACTTTTTAATTCTATGTTCTACCAACCCATAAGTCCAGAGACACTCAAAGAATGAAAGTCTAGTGTTATTTTTTAAGGAAAAAAAAATGGCTAGAAAGAGTTACTTATGTCCACATTACAGTTCTTCATCTGGCAGATGGCCTTGAGTATCTTGAACTTGAGTCCATGGTGACAGTCTTTCTTTCACGAATTTTCCTGTTTGCTAGTTGGAGAAATCTGTTTAAAAATTCTTTCTTCTCTTCCTTTTTCCATCTCCTACACACAGCTACCACCTCAATTGTTTTTTCTCACCTAATATGTCCTCTTGTGATTCCCACACAAAAGTGTGAAAATGACTTGGTCTGAACAGCCACTTACCCAGCAGGTAAATTCCATCATGGTTGGATGGGAGATTTTTGTACTTGGTTTCTTCTGGAAATTCTATTAATAATGTCACAAACAAATGTCCTTGCAATATATTTTCTTATATACTTCCAGAAATAGTGTCACTGACAAAAAGTCACAGGAAAACACAGTCTCAGTGTGTGCTATTAGAATTTGGGTTTTTCCCTTAATTTGCTTCATCATTTATGGTGGGTGTCTGGTAGAGTGAGAAAAATTCTGAGAGTAGCCCTCTAAAAAGGTTAAAATACATGCATTTGGCAAATATCTGTTGAACATTTAAGGTGTGCCAAGCATTGTGAAAGGCATACAAAAAGTTATTATACATAGCAGTGGCAGAACCTACTGGCTTTCCATTCCAGTAGCCCTTTTAATCATTTTTGCCATACTCAACCATCAGCATGTGAGTGTGAACACAACCTCAGTCATGTTCAACTTTTTGCCACCCCTGTAGCCCCCCAGGCTCCTCTGCCCATGGGATTTCCCAGGCAAGAATACTGGAGTGAGTTGCCGTTTCCTTCTCCAAGATCTTTCCAATCCAGGGATCAAACTCTTATCTCCTGAATCTCCTGCATTGGCAGGTGGATTCTTTACCATTGACCCTCCCATCAGCACAACCATTGGCAAATTACATCATTCTGTCTTCTTCAAAATAGACACAGAGTATGATTCCTGAGCCACCATCATCTTTTACCTGGGTCACTGCAACAGCTTCCTAACTGGCCCCAGCACCCCCTGGGTCTTCCTACAGTCTGGACTCTATGAAGGACAGAGTGATGGTTGTAATCATGTTGGCTCATGACACTATTCTTGAATCTCATCTGTGCTGTCCCATGGGACTCAGTGGAAATGTCATGTCCTAAAGAGCCTCTTGATGAAAGTGAAAGAGGAGAGTAAAAACTTTGACTTAAAACTCAACAGTTAGAAAACTAAGATTATGGCATCTGATCCATCACTTCATGCGAAATATATGGGGAAACAGTGGAAATAGTGACAGACTTTATTTTGAGGGGCTCCAAAATCACTGCAGATGGTGACTGCAGCCATGAAATTAAAAGATGCTTACTCCTTGGAAGGAAAGTTATGACCAACCTAGATAGCATATTAAAAAGCAGAGACATTACTTTGCCAACAAAGGTCCATCTAGTCAAGGCTATGGTTCTTCCAGTAGTCGTGTGTGGATATGAAAGTTGGACTATAAAGAAAGCTGAGTGCCAAAGAACTGATGCTTTTGAACTGGGGTGGTGGAGGAGACTCTTGAGAGTCTCTTGAACTGCAAGGAGACCCAACCAGTCCATCCTAAAGGAAATCAGTCCTGAATATTCATTGGAAGGACAGATGCTGAACTAAAACTCCAATACTTTGGCCACCTGATGCAAAGAGCTGACTCATTTGGAAAGGCCCTGATGCTGGGAAAGATTGAAGGCCGCAAGAGAAGGGGACAACAGAGGATGAGATGGTTGGATGGCATCACCAACTCAGTGGACATGAGTTTGAGTAAACCCGGCAGTTGGTGATGGACAGAGGGGCTGGTGGACTGCAGTCCATGGGGTCTCAAAGAGTCGGACATGACTGAGTGACTGAACCGAACTGAACTGTGACTTCAGTGACTGAACTGAAGTGAGGGTCCCCCTCTCAGGGCTCTCCCTATGTGGCTGGCCCCTCTCAGGCTTCTCTGTTCCAGCCACATGGGTCCTCCAAGCATGTCAAACACCCTCCTGCCTCACAGCCTTTGCACTGCCTTTCTCTGTCTAATGCACACAGCCTCAGATACATCAACATCAGCTTGCCATGAGACTTCCTTCAAGTCTCCACTGAAATGTTACTTACAGTGGAGACTTTCCCAACTACCAGTTGCCTGATTTATTTGCTAATTTACTCTCTTCGTGTGAGGTCCATGAGGGTATGGTCTGTGTCCATTTTGTTCATTATTCTATTCCTGGTGCCTGGAAAGTGCCTGGCACATGAACTATGCTCAATAAATAGTGGACTTTCCTGGCAGTCCAGTGGTTAAGACTCCATGCTTCCAATGCAGGGCCATGGGTTTGATTCCTGGTGGGGGAACTAGACATGGAATAGTGGGCTGGTTCAAATTGAGGAAGAAGTACATCAAGGCTGTATATTGTCCCTCTGCTTATTCAACTTATTTGCAGAGTACATAATGCGAATGCAGAGCTGGATGAAGCACAAGTTGGAATCAAGTTTGACCGGAGAAATATCAGCAACCTCAGCAACCTCACGGCTTCACTGCATGCACACAGTTGCAAGAAGGTCAAGAAGAAATGTCTTCGCCGGGCCCAGGACACCAAGAAGCCCCCGAGCGCCACTTGTACCAGCAAGACACAGCACCGCCGGCTGACAGGCAAAGCTCGACACAGCACGAAGTGAGATCTGAGACCCCAGCCAGGCACCAGCCTTGTCAAGAAGGACCTGTCCTGTCGCAGCTGGACTATCTCATAATCCAGCCTCTACCCAGGCAATGATTACAGCCCAAGCTTGGGAGGCCAGCACCCCTCCAGCCTGGGGTTTGGACTCCAGAAGGTGTGGGCAGCTGAGAGCTGGCCTCCCCCAGGAGGAGCCTCCAGGGGACAAGTTTGGGGCATCTGCTCGAATGTGAACCTCCCTGGACTTTCATTAGATTTGTGAAACAAAACAAACAAACAAAAATCATTATGGCAGAAAGCAAAGATGAACCCCCTGATGAAGGTGAAAGAGGAAAGTGAAAAAACTGGCTTAAAACTCAACATTCAGAAAACTAAGATCATGGCATCTGGTCCCATCACTTCAGGGCAAATAGAAAGGGAAACGATGGAAACAGTGAGAGACTTTATTTTGGGGGACTCCTAAATCACTGCAGATGGTGACTGTAGTCAAGAAATTAAAAGACTTGCTCCTTGGAAGAAAAGCTATGACAAACCTAGACAGTGTATTAAAAAGCAGAGACATCACTTTGCCAACAAAATCTGTATCATCAAAGCTATGGTTTTTTCAGTAGTCATGTGTGGATGTGAGAGTTGGACCATAAAGAAAAGTGAGTGCTGAAGAACTGATGCTTTCAAACAATGGTGCTGGAGAAGACTCTTGAGAGTCCCTTGGACAGCAAGATAAAACCAGTCAATCCTAAAGGAAATCACTCCTGACTATTCATTGGAAAGACTGATACTGAAGCTGAAGCTCCAGTACTTTGGCCACCTGATCCAAAGATCTGACTCATTGGAAAAGATCCTGTTGCTGGGAAAGATTGAAAGCAGGTGGAGAAGGGGACAACAGAGGATGAGATGGTTGGATGGCATCACTGACTCAATGGACATGATTTTGAGCCAACTCCAGGAAACAGTGAAGGACAAGGAAGGCTGATGTTCTGCAGTCCATGGGATTGCAAAGAGCTGGACATGACTGGGTGGCTGAACAACAAAATCAAGGTAGGTACTTCACCATGCTGCTGGATTCCCAGCAGTTAGACTAGTGCAAGCAAACAGTAAGCACTCAGTGAGGATCTGTTGACTGAATGTTCAATGAATATATGAATAAGGGTTGAATCATGTATCTTCTTTATACCAACCACCAGATTTAGAATTTCTTTTCAACTTGAGAAATATTTTTAATTTTTTTTCTCTAACTGCAATATCAGTTAAACTATACACACACGCGCACACACACACAAATTTTGTATATTTTTAAAGTACCCAGGTGTTCCCTTCTTGAAACTGAGAATCCTAGGTACTTCTTGCTGGTTCTAAGTGTTCCAGATAAGGGTGGATTGAGTTTCTACTTTGCTCAGGAGCACAGGAGCTTAAAGAAGATTTGGAGAAGTTGAAGAGTAGAGGAGAAGTTTGAGAAGCCAAAAGAAAAACGTAAAGATAACAAGATGAGCATAAAGATTACCAAATTAGCATAAAGATCACCCACAACACCATCTATTGTAACTTTTATGCAACAATGGACTTTTACTGTTATAGACCCAGGTTCTTGGCCTCCTTTATCAATAGAAATTGAAAAGAGGCCAGACAAGACATTCAGGCAAGGCTTTACTGGGGGAGCCTGCTGCAGCAGGGGGCAGTGAGATCAATAAACAGGTTCCCTTGCTCGCTCACTGAGGTGGGGTGAGACTGTTCCTTTTATGGGGTGAGGGTAGGGGTGTGTCCAAGGGTTGGGCTGAAGGGGCGGCTTAGGCGGTCGGCTCATCTCTTTGGTGGTATTGAGTGCAGTACCCTGCTTTTGCTCCCAGCTTTTAAAAGTGGCAGTTGTTCTTTTTGTTTTTTTCATATCTTGTTGTCTATTTGTTGTTTGCTGTTGTTTAGTTGGTAAGTCATATCTGACTCTTTTGTGACCCTATGGACCATAGCCCACCAGGTTCCTCTGTCCATGGAATTCTCCAGGCAAGAATACTGAAGTGGATCGTCACGCCCTTCTCCAGGGGATCTTCCCAACCCAGGGATCAACCCTGGATCTCCTGCATTGCAGGCAGATTCTTTACCATCTGAGCTACCTGGTTTAGTTCCTTCTAGTTTCTTTGTATTTTGTGACTGAGAGCAGATGTTTGTCCAGGTGCAAACACTGCAGCAAAGTGATTCAGATCTCAGGTCCCAGCCTGTCTCAGTGCCAGACATACAGTCCTGAAACTTCTTAAAATCACATCCTGGCCCTGTTTCCGGGTCTGCAAATATGAATCTATCTCATTCTTTTATATGGGGGTCTTCCATCATCTGGAGAAGGAAATGGCAACCCACTCCAGTACTATTGCCTGGAAAATCCCATGGACAGAAGAGCCTGGTAGGCTACAGCCCATGGGGTCACAAAGAGTCAGACATGACTGAGCGACTTTACCTTTACCTTTCCATCATATTATTGTAGCATAATTTACATAGACATTCTGTTATTGATGACGTTTTAACAGTTTCCACTGTAACCTGCAGCTACAGTGCATATGTTTTTATATATATCTTTATGTACTCGTGACACTATTACTTTAGAGGAAATTCCTTAAGTTAGATTTGTTGCTGCCAACTTTTTCCTCAAAATGTTATACGTGTAAGTCTTTTAATAACTGGGAATGATTCTTTTCTAGAACTATTGCCTATATTAGCCCTTAACCTTTAAAATTTTTGACAATAAGCAAAATGCCTTCTTATTGTTTTCAAAGTTGCATTTCCACAGTCATTGTCCAGGTCTGCCCTCTTTTTCCATATCTACTGGTGGCTGCACAGGTGTAGGAGGGCCTAGAGGAGCCATCCCACGTTGAAGGTCAGGAAGGGCAGCGGTGAGAAGATAGCCCTCATCCAAGGTAAGGAGCAGCGGCTGTGCTTTGCTGGAGCAGCCATGAAGAGATACCCCACGCCCAAGGTAAGAGAAACCCAAGTAAGATGGTAGGTGTTGCAAGAGGGCATCAGAAGGCAGACACACTGAAACCATACTCACAGAAAACGAGTCAATCTAATCACACTGGGACCACAGCCTTGTCTAACTTAATGAAACTAAGCTATGCCCGCGAGGCAATGCAAGATGAGCAGGTCATGGTGGAGAGGTCTGACAGAACCTGGTCCACTGGAGAAGGGAATGGCAAACCACTTCAGTATTCTTGCCTTGAGAACCCCATGAACAGTATGAAAAGGCAAAATGATAGGATACTGAAAGAGGAACTCCCCAGGTCAGTAGATGCCCAATATGCTACTGGAGATCAGTGGAGAAATAACTCCAGAAAGAATGAAGGGATGGAGCCAAAGCAAAAACAATACCCAGTTGTGGCTGTGACTGGTGATAGAAGCAAGGTCTGATGTTGCAAAGAGCAATATTGCATAGGAACCTGGAATGTCAGGTCCTTGAATCAAGGCAAATTAAAAGTGGTCAAACAACAGATGACAAGGATGAATGTCGACATTCTAGGAATCAGTGAACTAAAATGGACTGGAATCGGTGAACTTAACTCAGATGACCATTATATCTACAACTGCAGGCAGGAATCCCTCAGAAGAAATGGAGTAGCCATCATGGTCAACAAAAGAGTCCAAATTGCAGCACTTGGATGCAGTCTCAAAAATGACAGAATGATCTCTGTTCGTTTCCAAGGCAAACCATTCAATATCACAGTAATCCAAGTCTATGCCCCAACCAGTAACGCTGAAGAAACTGAAGTTGAACGGTTCTATGAAGACCTACAAGACCTTTTAGAAATAACACACAAACAAGATGTCCTTTTCATTACAGAGGACTGGAATGCAAAAGTGGGAAGTCAAGAAACACCTGGAGTAACAGGCAAATTTGGCCTTGGAATGCAGAATGAAGCAGGGCAAAGGCTAATAGAGTTTTGCCAAGAAAATGCACTGGTCATAGCAAACACCTTCTTCCAACAACACAAGAGAAGACTCTATACATGGACATCAACAGATGGTCAACACCAAAATCAGACTGATTATATTCTTTGCAGCCAAAGATGGAGAAGCACTATACAGTCAACAAAAATAAGACCAGGAGCTGACTGTGGCTCAGATCATGAACTCCTTATTACCAAATTAATACTCAAATTGAAGAAAGTAGGGAAAACCACTAGACCATTCAGGTATGACCTAAATCAAATCCCTTATGATTATACAGTGGAAGTGAGAAATAGATTTAAAGGCCTAGATCTGATAGACAGAGTGCCTGATGAACGATGGACAGAGGTTTGTGACATTGTACAGGAGACAGGGATCAAGACCATCCCCATGGAAAAGAAATGCAAAACGGCAAAATGGCTGTCTGGGGAGGCCTTACAAATAGCTGTGAAAAGAAGAGAAGTGAAAAACAAAGGAGCAAAGGAAAGATATAAGCATCTGAATGCAAAGTTCCAAAGAACAGCAAGAAGAGATAAGAAAGCCTTCTTCAGCAATCAATGCAAAGAAATAGAGGAAAAGAACAGAATGGTAAAGACTAGAGATCTCTTCAAGAAAATTAGAGATACCAAGGGACCATTTCATGCAAAGATGGGCTCAACAAAGGACAGAAATGGTATGGACATAACAGAAGCAGAAGATATGAAGAAGAGGTGACAAGAATACACAGAAGAGCTGTACAAAAAAAGATCTTCACAGCCTGGATAATCACAATGGTGTGATCACTCATCTAGAGCCAGACATCTTAGAATGTGAAGTCAAGTGGGCCTTAGAAAGCATCACTACGAACAAAGCTAGTGGAGGTGATGAAATTCCAGTTGAATTATTTCAAATCCTGAAAGATGATGCTGTGAAAGGGCTGCACTCAATATGCCAGCACATTTGGAAAACTCAGCAGTGGCCACAGGACTGGAAAAGGTCAGTGTTCATTCCAATCCCAAAGAAAGGCAATGCCACAGAATGCTCAGACTACCACACAATTGCACTCATCTCACACTCTAGCAAAGTAATGCTCTAAATTCTCCAAGCCAGGCTTCAGCAATACGTGAACAGTGAACTTCCAGATGTTCAAGCTGGTTTTAGAAAAGGCAGAGGAACCAGAGATCAAATTGTCACCATCTGCTGGATCATGGAAAAAGCAAGAGAGTTCCAGAAAAACATCTACTTCTGCTTTATTGACTATGCCAAAGCCTTTGACTGTGTGGATCACAATAAACTGTGGAAAATTCTGAAAGAGATGGGAATACCAGACCACCTAACCTGTCTCTTGAGAAATCTGTATGCAGGCCAGGAAGCAACAGTTAGAACTGGACATGGAACAACAGACTTGTTCCAAATAGGAAAAGGAGTACGTCAAGGCTGTATATTGTCACCTTGCTTATTTAACTTATATGCAGAGTACATCATGAGAAACATTGGACTGG
>SJYC01131556.1:0-35436 GCA_006408675.1 Madoqua kirkii
CCCCCCCCCCCCCCCCCGCCATATTACTTTAGTCAGATTGAATTAAAAATGTGTTTGAGACATTCGAAAAGAGTGATGCTCTAACAGAGAGTGGGTCCTTTGGTGTCAGGCACATTGGGCTCAAATCCAGCCTCATTCTTTTTAACCCTATGACTCTGACAATTCTTGGCTTCCTTTTCTCTGAAGTGGTGGTGATGAGGTGGCTGAGAGAACCTGATGTGGGTGAAACCATTTTAGAAAAAGCCTGGCATTTTGGTGAGTACTCATAAGTGGAGGGGATTATCAGCTTTTTCACTGAATAGGAATATACTGCCTCTTGGGTAAGAAGCAATTACCCCCGGGAACATTTTACTCCCTGACAATGAATTTATTATTTTTTGTTCAGTTTACTGATTTTTTAATATAAATTTATTTATTTTAATTGGAGGCTAATTAACAATATTATATTGATTTTGTCATACATGAACATGAATCTGCCATGGGTGTACACGTGTTCTCCATCCTGAACCCCCTCCCTCCTCCCTCCCTGTACTGTCCCTCTGGGTTGTCCCAGTGCACCAGCCCTGAGCACCCTGTATCCTGCATCAAACCTGGACTGGTGATTCATTTTACATATGATATTATACATATTTCAGTGCCATTCTCCCAAATCATCCCACCCTCACCCATTGTGTTCCATAGTAAAACAAACTCAGAGCTATATAAGAATCAAAATATGCATGAGTTTTTATCAGATATTAGGACACCTCAGAACTCATCTTGGGTTTGCTTCATGAGGCTTGATGCTACTCCTGTGGGTCTGGGGGTCATATTCACTGAACTCTTGGGGTAGTTTGGAGAAGTTTGAGAAGCACTATAAGAAAGTAACAGGTAATCCATAAAACATCAAAAACTATCAGTTGAAATGATGCATCTGATAATCTGCTAAGCTTCTTCAATACCACCCAGAGCCAGGCACCAGATGCAAATGGACACAACAGAAGTAAATGTGGTCAGCTCTGTGCCAGGCTGCCTCCCTCCTCCCAGACCCCTGTCCACAAAAGGTTGTTCTCATTCCCTTGGGGGCCTGAGAAATCCTTTGAAGAATGGTTGACACAGGGAGTTTAATTTCTTCAAAGGTACATGAAGGAGAATCTCAGCAAGTCCCTGGAGGTCGTCAAGTGAATCCCAGTCACTGGTATTCTCCCAGAGACAGTGACAACCCTCAGTCCAAACACTCCGCTACCATGTTCCTAGAACTTCCACGAGCATCAGGCTTCATACTGCCTGTAAGTTTTTCCAACAGTTAAACTGGTGCTTAACCTTCCTAATAACTCTTCCTAGGTATATCTAAAATTGTACATTATTGAAACATGTTTATACTAGGAAAGGTATTTGAAATAAAATTATATCCACCCCCTCATCAAGATAACAATCAATGCAAACTCTTCTTGAAAACCAGTGAGTGAACCATGTAGAAAGCCAGGGGCACCAAATGATCTCTGGGTATAATTAGCTCTGGATCTGTAGATTATAAATGGCACATAGTAGGCAACTAAGGTCTTGTGGATTTATTTATTCATTCAGCAAATATTCGCTAAGAGTCTGTGATAGGCCAGGTACTGGGTGAGTTGCTGAATAGATAGATGGATGAATGAGAGGAAGTTGGATGGATTTATGATGGTTATATCAGTGGATGGATGATTTTCCAAAGTGTAAGGCAATTAACACCTGATTTAAAACCAAACACAATACTACCCTAGAAAAGATCAAGGGTAGAGAGCATATTCTTTTTTAACGAAGAAGGTCAGATCTATAACCATTTGGACTAAGACTATTTCAGATGTAACTTGGGCTCTGAGTGGAGTTTCTCAGGTGTTTGTGAGCATTAATCATAGTAAGAGTTATGAGTAATTTCAAAATTGTTAGGTAAAAGCTTTTCTTTGATTTTTACCCCCAATGGACAGATTCCTTTAGTACTCCAATGGGGTAAATGATTTCATCTTCTCATGTTAGAGACTTTTCAAGGTCTAATACATCGGAGCAGAACCAGCCAGCAAAGGAGAAACTTTGCGTTTCTGTTATGATTTGAGTATTTATAAAGCATGCCCAAATTTTGCTTGTGGAAAAATCACCATTTATCTTAGTGATTTGCCTGCACATATTATGCAGTATAGTTGATCCATTAAGAATGTCAGCTTCTTGAAGACAAGGACTTCCTGGCTGTTCAGAGAAACACCTTCACAGTACCGGGAACTTTGATGACTGAATGAATCAGTTAATAAATTCAAGGCCCAGGTTTAGTGAATTTAATTTAATGAATTATCGCTATTGTGACATTTCACCTTGCTACACATTAGACCATCCTTCCAATGCATTGTAACCCTTTTCATCTTTGGAGGTCTACTGTAGCCTTGAGATTAATAGCAATCCTTATTCAAAGGAAAAAAGTAAAAGCAATAGGGATAGAGAAAACAGATTAAAGTCAGTTGTATTTAAACAAAATCAGAAGAACTGTGTGACACCAGTCTTTTCTTTCTCCTGATCATAATAACAGAGGCTCTAATATGTTTTAAAATCAAGTTAGTCCTCACCACTTTCTCAGATTAAGTTGGATTACTTATCTTCAATATGTATAGATTTTCTTTTTCTAATCTAGAAAATTTCTAGGCAGAAATACCGTTTAGTATAAGTTCAAATGTTAGTTGGTGCTCTCTCCTTGTAATATCCCAGTATAAAATTGGACCAAATTCCCCATTTTCCCCAGCTATATGCAGAGCATTCTACAGTCATAAAGAAACAGTTTTAGTGGATTTCTTCACACACAAACATGCTCACCTGCCCACCCAACCCCATCACCACCCCTCAGGTCTTATTAGTGTGGAGCCCTACTCAGGCCATAGGATAAAATCTCTGGAACTGACCAAGCCGCATAGCAGCTGTTGCCATGAACCTCTAAATCTAAACTGGCCAGTTCCTCGAACCCATATTAAGTAACATACCCACCCTATTACCCACCTGTAGCATCCTAACCAGTCACCTAATACCACCTCTCCAGTAGGAATTTTCTTTCCTTAAGGAATTGTCTGCTAGCCTGCAAAAGAGTCTGACTCCACTTGAGCTGGTTAACAGCATCTCCCACTTTAATAAACTTTATTCTCTTCTCATCCTGCCTCATGTCTGGAAATTCTTTTCCTGCTTGAGCATGCTGCTGCTGCTGCTGCTGCTAAGTCGCTTCAGTCATGTCCTACTCTGTGTGACCCCATAGACGGCAGCCCACCAGGCTCCTCCGTCCCTGGGATTTCCCAGGCAAGAATATTGGAGTGGGTTGCCATTTCCTCCTCCAATGCATGAAAGTGAAAAGTGAAAGTGAAGTCGCTCAGCCGTGCTCGACTCTTAGCAACCCCATGGACTACAGCCCACCAGGCTCCTCCATCCATGGGATTTTCCAGGCAAGAGTACTGGAGTGGGTTGCCATTGCATGGACCAGGACGATTAGTTTCTGGCCTTGGAATTGTATAATCTTCATCCGCCAGGACAATGGCGAAAATAATGTACCTGGATCCACTTATACAGACTAAATCCTATCCTCCTAGATTATTTATCACATTTGACTCATTTGCTCATTAAGAGAACTTAGACATTATTTTCAAATAATAAGAATCATCATCTTAATAACATCCTCTTCCCAACACAAGAGGCTTTCCCAAAGTTTGATTCTTTTTAGTTCAGTCAAGTGTCTTCCAAAGCCCTGAGTTGGCAGACTCATACCCTAGTGTCAGACCAAAGAAACACCAATTTCCGCCACTGACAGCTAACTTACTAGGCTGTGTGTGGACTAGCCTGTCTTGAGATCATACTTTATTTCTACCCAGAACATTTCAAGACAAGGGAAAAGATGACTGATCCATCATTCAGGACCAGAAATGTCATTCTGGGGTCCAAGCAGCACTTGAAAGAACCTATATATTATGTTCTCCCCAAAACTGTGTCCTTCCTAAAACGTATATGTTGACATCCTAACCTCGAGGACCTCAGAATGAGCCTACATTTGGAGGTCTTAGGAAGGTAATTAAACCCAAATGAGGTCACATGGCTGAGCCCTAATCCAGTGTGACCAGTGTCTTTTTAAGGAGAGACTGGAACACAGGAACAGAAGACTTAGTGAAAACAAAGGAGAGGCCCTTGGAAGAAACCAACGCTGCTGATGCATTAATCCTGGACTCTTGGCCTCTAGATTGTATGAAGATAAATTTCTGTTATTTCAACCACCTGCCCTATGGTATTTTGTTACAGCCGCCCTGACAAAAGAACACACTGAGAAAATCTAGGGAGGAGATGCCTGAATGAGGCACAGGCAAAGACAAAGAAAAGCTGAGGTTCTTTTGGTGCCTGAGCGGGAAGAAGTCTGTGAAATGGGACTAGAGATAGTTGCCTGTATTTTTTAAAAAATGAGGAGCCCTGGAAGAAGTCTGTGAAATGGGACTAGAGATAGTTGCCTGTATTTTTTAAAAAATGAGGAGCCCTTCTCTGGCGGTCCAGTGGTTAAGAACTGGCCGCCCATGCTGGGGACAGTGTCGGTCCCTGGTGTGGGCCGGTCCCGTGTGGCGCGGAGTGACTAAGCCTGAGCGCCACCACTGCTGAAGGCCTTGCACCCTGGAGCCCGTGCTCAGCAACAAGAGAGAGGCCGCATGCAGCAGGAAGAACCAGTGCAGTGAAAAATGCACAAAATATTTGAAAAATGGATAAGGTTTAATGAGGATCAGGGATCTTTCTTTTAGGCCCTACTTCCATTCAGGTGGAAGCTAGATTGATTTCTGTTTTGTTCCGCCAACAGCTTGCATTAGCCACTGGCCACTGCCAAGCTTGGGAGAGGGAAGAAAGCTTTATCCGTATGCAAATGAGGGCTGGGGGCAGGCTTCTAAACCAAACACCCTTGGGCCTTTAACCTGATGTAGGAATTCAGCCTCATTTCTGGCCCGCAAATCAATTCATCCAAGAGAGAAACCTTGGGGATAAACATTCACACACCATCAGGAATTCAAAACCTTACCTCCTGCAAGACTTGCTTCCAACAATTTGGAATAATAATACACCCCAACACAAAGACCCAAGGCAACAAAGCCCATCTCAGACTACTTAAGCGCCTTTAAAAAGCCCTAAGCAGATGGTCAGCCCTTCCCAAACTGAACAAGCTGCCCTGGACCTAGTGACCTGCCATGTTGGCTCCATGCTTTATCTGAGTTCCAAAATCTAACGTTCACTAAGCATTCCCAGTTTTAGGCAAACCCCCTTTTCACTTTCATTTGGAGAAAGACACAAATCAGTCCTTCCCAAAATTTAGGGAAATAACTTTCAAAATCCACTAGCAACAGCACGTTGAAGAGCTGAAACAGCTCGTGATTTTCTGCTCAGTAGTAACCTCTATCTGATGCCCTGAATGGACCTCTTTTAATACAACCTCTTCTCTGCGACAAAATTATTTGGGGCATAATCATGAAATTAAATGGATCATGGCCAGAAAATAAATGCAAACAGTGAAAACGTTCCTCTTATTGAGTTTTGTACATATACTCATGTTAATAAAAATATATAAAATATCAGTGTTTTATTAAAGGAAAACGAATGAATCAGAACTTTCCATGGGACTTGCCTCGGGGTCTGTGGTTAAGGTTCTATGCTTCCACTGCAGGGGGTCAGGGTTTGATCTCTGGTTAGAGAAGGAAATGGCAATCCACTCCAATATTATTGCCTGGAGAATCCCATGGACGGAGAAGCCTAGTAGGTTACAGTCCACGGAGTTGCAGAGTCGGACACTACTGAGCGACATTTTTTTTTTTTTTTTAGAGAACTGAGATCCCGCACGCCCCACAGCATGGCCAAAAGGTAAAAACTATAAAGCAAACAAGCAAAAGAGTTTTCCAATTAAATGCAAAAAGTCTAACTTAGGGAACCATGAAATCATATCACTGAGTTAATATTGTAATTTCTTGATCACTCACTTCCTACTCAGTTAAGAAATACAAAAGAAGAAATATCAATTTTAAAGATATTCAAATAATGTAGAATATTTAATGTATGAGCTTGTACTTACCAAACAAGACACTGGCTTCCTGGATGGCTCCATGGATAAAGAACCTACCTGCAATGCAAGAGACATAGGAGATTCCAGTTTGATCCCTAGAGGAGGAAATGGCAACTCATGCCAGTATTCTTGCCTGGAGAAAACCCATGGACCGGGGAGCCTGGCTGGCTACAGTCCATGGAGTCACAAAGAGTCAGACACAACTTAGCCACCGAACACACACCCAAACAAGACACTGCAGCTGGAGGTCCATACCCTGGTTCACTGCTTTAAATTTTAAAATTCCAAGTTATCGCAAAGAAAGATAAAATGAAATAACTCAAACTTTGGTTCTTTCTTTCAATTGTTGTTTATATCAGATTCACTATAGGGGCTGAAAACTAAACTGTCCCTTATGATACGAGCTTGAATGTCTCAGGATCCCTAGGAACTCACCCTCGTAAAAAACACATGTAGCTGAGTCCACAAAGGTCAGAGGTCAACCATAAAATTGGGCATTTTTAAGCTAACTACCATGTAGATTACTTATTTAGTAGTATGAATTGTTTACTGATAAAAATGTGCTAAAGTATTCTACAAATGAGAGAAAAAAACTAGTCTTCTAAAATGATATTAAATACACACTTAGGATTCTCATTTTGAATGGTACCAGCTCAGTTCAGTTCAGTCGCTCAGTCGTGTCTGACTGTTTGTGACCCCATGAACTGCAGCACACCAGGCCTCCCTGTCCATCACCAACTCCCAGAGTTCACTCAGACTCACATCCATCGAGTTGGTGATGCCATCCAGCTACCTCATTTCCTGTGGTACCCTTTTCCTCCTGCCCCAGTCCCTCCCAGCATCAGTCTTTTCCAATGAGTCAACTCTTCGCATGAGATGGCCAAAGTATTGGACTTTCAGCTTTAGCATCATTCCTTCCAAGGAACACCCAGGACTGATCTCCTTTAGAATGGACTGGCTGGATTTCCTTGCAGTCCAAGGGACTCTCAGGAGTCTTCTCCAACACCACAGTTCAAAAGCATCAATTCTTTGGCACTCAGCTTTCTTCACAGTCCAAATCTCACATCCATACGTGACTTCTGGAAAAACCATAACATTGGCTAGATGGACCTTTGTTGGCAAAGTAATGTCTTTGCTTTTGAATATGCTATCTAGGTTGGTCATAATTTTCCTTCCAAGGAGTAAGTGTCTTTTAATTTCATGGCTGCAATCACCATCTGCAGTGATTTTGGAGCCCCCAAAATAAAGTCTGACACTGTTTCCACTGTTTCCCCATCTATTTCCCATAAAGTGATGGGACTGAATGCCATGATCTTCGTTTTCTGAATGCTGAGCTTTAAGCCAACTTTTTCACTCTCCTCTTTCACTTTCACCAAGAGGCTTTTTAGTTCCTCTTCACTTTCTGCCATATGGGTGGTGTCATCTGCATATCTGAGGTTATTGATATTTCTCCTGGCAATCTTGATTCCAGCTTGTGCTTCTTCCAGCCCAGCATTTCTCATGATGTACTCCGCATAGAAGTTAAATAGGTATAGATTTATTTTAAAACTTTTGTTAAAATAAAAATAAATATTAATTTCCTATATTCTTGTGTCACATTTTAGTCATCAAAAGTCCACTTTATTGCAATGCTGTGGTTTTGCCTTGAAGTATATATGTTGAGACAGTACCTACATCAAGAAGGCTTCAGTAAGTTATTTACATACCTTCGTGCTGGGTGTTCTATGGCACCATTTTTATCATGAGTGGAAATGTACAATTTCAAAGAAACTCACACAACAGAACTCTAATATCCCATGCTTGACCACAGAAGCATGCTCACCCTCCCACTCAGAGTACAGGGTGAGACAGGCTGCCCTGGTTCTCGTGTCTCCTCTCCAGTTGGTGTCCATTCACCTGCTACATGAAAATCTTCCTGGAATAGAACCTCGTCTATTTTCAAAGAAGCAATGTAGTTTCTTCAGGAAGTATGTTTCTAATACAAATGTAAAGATTCTTTTAGTGCTAATTTGAAGATTTCATATACAGTGATCATCTAGAACATAGACCTGAAAAAATTTTGTGGGAAGGGAGCTATTAAGTCACTGATACTAATTAGGGTTTAGAATTGTTGTTACATGGTGATAGTAAAAAGTACTTTCCTTTAGGCTTTATGCTTTTTAAATTCTCTACAGATCAAGTACTCCTCTCTTGCTTGAATGTGGGGAGAGGCCCTGCCACAGCTACCCCACCCACCCCGTCAAACTCTCCTGCCCGCAAAGGTGGTCCAGGAGCTCCCTCTATCCACTCACACGCCATTCTCTACTCCACCCTCTGCTTCTGCTGGGCCACAGAGCACTTAACCTTCACTAGAGATGTGATAATTTTCAAGGGCAAGCATCTGTCTATTCTCCCTTCTTTGCATCCCTCTTGGCATAAATGCCAATGGAATAAATGAAGGACTCAATTTATATATATATATATAATTTTTCTTATATATACATGCATACCCTGGCTATTTGTTTAGAAAATTACATACATTTTTAATATTTAAAGTCTTAGCAAAAGAAATCAGACACTAAGAATAACTACCATATGGCTTTGTTGAAATAAAGTATTAATACAAAGACAGGGATGCTATTCTAAGCTACCATGTGTTGGGATACTTCCCATTACCCCAGACAAGGCAGGGAGTCTGTGCTAACAACCAGCTGGGAGCACAAGGAAGCCTTGGGAAGGTCTGGTGATGCTCTGTCTGTTGATCTGGATACTAGTGGGAGGCTAGGTTCTCTTTGTGAACATTCCCCAAGCTGAACATTTGTGATATTTGCATTTTTCAACAGGTACATTATACTTCCAGAAAAAGATTTTTCTTAAAGAATCATAAACAAATTTATTATCTATTCAAGAGTAAAGATATGTTTGACCACTTATAGGAGACAGATGATCTAAACCTTCCATCAAGTTGGGCAATAGCTTTAATCTAAGTTTCCACAATTCCTAAAGCCACAAAATTTCTTATTGAAACTAGTTATCTTCATAACTAAAACCAGCTTTAAGAATGCTGCCCATTGATAATTTTAGTTCCAAACTCACCTTCAAACTGGGTTGACTCTGGAATGATCTCTGATTTTCAAAGTTTTCTTCCTTCATTCTCTTCCTCTCAGGATTCATCTCATCTCTTTCTTTATACTGGCTTTCTGCTTCCAGAATATTGATGTCAGGACCTTCTTTTTATTTATTTATTTATTTATTCATTTAAATTTTACTGAAGTATTAGCTACTTTATCACAATATTCAATTAATTTCTTCTGTGCAGTAAAGTGACTCAGCTACACATTTATACACACACATATGGGTTCCTTGGTAACTCAGTGGTAAAGAATCTGCCTGCCAATGCAGGAGATGCAGGTTCAGACCCTGGGTGGGGAAGACCCCCTGGAGAAGGAAATGGTAACTGACTCTAATATTCTTGCCTGGGTAAGCTCACAGACAGAGCAGTCTGGAGGGCTACAGTCCACGGGGTCACAAAGAGTCAGACATAACATAGCAACTAAACAGCAACATATATGTATGTGTATATATATATATATATATTATATATATATATAGCTTCATTTTTTTTCCATTGAGGCTTGAATATAGTTTCCTGTGCTATATAGTAGGACTTCATTGTTTATCCACCCTACATATAATAGTTTATCCCTGCTAATCCCAAACTCCCATTCCTTCCTTACCCTTCCCCCTACTTCCCCTTGGCAATCACATATTTATTCTCTGTAATTGTTAGTCCATTTTTGTTTTGTAGATATGTTGATTTGTTTCATATTTTAGATTTCACATATAAGAGACATCAAATGGCATGTGTCTTTCTCTTTCTGACTCACTTCACTTAGTATGCTCCACTCATGCTGCTGCAAATGGCATTACTTCATTCTTTTGACGGCTGAGTGATATTCAATTGCATACCTGCACCGCATCTTCTTTATCCGCTCGTCTGTCGATGGACATATAGGTGGTCTCCATGTCTTGGCTATTGTGAATACTGCTGCAATGAACACTGCAGTGTATGTAAGCTTTTAAAATATATATATTTCTTTTTCATAGGAGGATAGTTACTTGACAATATTGTGTTGGTTTCTGCCATACATCAACATGAACCAGCCACAGGTATACATATGTCCCCTACCTTTTGAACCTCCCTCCCATATCCCCAGCCATCCCACCGCTCTAGGTTGTCACAGAACCCCAGTCTGAGTTCCCTGAGTCATATAGCAAACTCCCACTGGCCATCTATTTTATAGATGGTAATGTATATATGTTTCCATACGACATTCTCAATTTGTCCCACTCTCTCCTTCCCCCTGGAGAAGGAAATGGCACCTCACTCCAGTACTCTTGCCTGGAGAATCCCCTGGACAGAGGAGCCTGGTGGGCTGCTGTCCATGGGGTCATACAGAGTCAGACATGATGAAGTGAGTTAGGATGCATGCATGCATTAGAGAAGGAAATGGCAACCCACTCCAGTGTTCTTGGTTGGAGGATCCCAGGGACAGAGGAGCCTGATGGGCTGCTCTGTATGGGGTTGCACAGTGTCAGACATGACTAAAGTGACTTAGCAGCAGCAGCAGTTCCCTCCCCATTGTATCCAAAAGTCTGCATCTCCACTGCTGCTCTGCAAAAAGGTTCATCAGTACCATCTTTTTATATCCCATATACATGTGTTAATATACAATGTTTATTTTCCTCTTTCTGACTTACTTCACTCTGTGTAATAGGTTCTACATTCAACCACCACATTAGAACTGACTCAAATGTGTTCTTTTTTATGGCCAACTTATATTCCACCGTATATATGTATCATAACTTCTTTATGCGTTCATCTGTTGGTGGACATCTAGGTTGCTTCCATGTCCTAGCTATTGTAAATAGTTCTGCAATGAACATTGGGGTGCGTGTGTCATTTTCAATGTATATCTTTTTGAATTACAGTTTTATCGGGGTATATGCCCAGGACTGGGAATGCTGGATCCTTCAGTTCAGTTCAGTTGCTCAGTCGTGTCTGACTCTTTGCAACCCCATGAATCGCAGCACGCCAGGCCTCCCTGTCCGTCACCAACTCCCAGAGTTCACTCAAACTCATGTCCATCAAGTCAGTGATGCCATCCAGCCATCTCATTCTGTCGTCCCCTTCTCCTCCTGCCCCCAATCCCTCCCAGCATCAGGGTCTTTGCCAATGAGTCAGCTCTTTGCATGAGGTGGCCAAATTATTGGAGTTTCAGCTTCAACATCAGTCCTTCCAATGAACACCCAGGACTGAACTCCTTTAGGATGGACTGGTTGGGTCTCCTTGCAGTCCAAGGGACTCTCAAGAGCCTTCTCCAACACCACAGTTCAGAAGCATCAATTCTTCAGCACTCAGCTTTCTTCACAGTCCAAATCTCACATCCATACATGACCACTGGAAAAAGCAAAAGTGAAAGTGAAGTCACTCAGTCGTGTCTGACTCTTTGCAACCCCATGGACGTAGCCTATCAGGCTTCTACATCCATGGGATTCTCCAGGCAAGAATACTGGAGCAGGTTACCATTTCCTTCTCCAGGGGAAAACCCATAGCCTTGACAATATGGACCTTTGTTTGCAAAGTAGTGTCTCTGCTCTTGAATATGCTATCTAGGTTGGTCATAGCTTTCCTTCCAAGGAGTAAGCATCTTTTAATTTCATGGCTGCAGTCACCATCTGCAGTGATTCTGGAGCCCCCCAAAATAAAGTCTGACACTGTTTCCCCATCTATTTCCCATGAAGTGATGGGACCACATACCATGATCTTAGTTTTCTAAATGTTGTTTTCTGGATCATTCAGCAACTCAGTTGACCAACATTCTTGATACATAGGATTGGAAGAAATGAGGAAAGAAATGTCCCCTGATGTCAAGGAATTCACAGTCCAGTGGAAAAGACAGATATTGAGGACAGAATGTGAGGTGAGACCCTTCTTTTAAGCATCCTAATAAGCACTGAAAAATTTCTCACCTCACTCTCCAAAGAGCACAATTAATTTTCCTCTTCATCTCTAGACATCCCTAAAGTTCACTAATGATGTCCTCGAGTATCTAAATCAATTGAAAGCTCTTGTCTACATCATTTCATCTCTTTTTCCATAGAGATGCTCTAACCCCTTGGCTTTTCACCAATTTCACTCCGTTACCCAGAAAGGAGAGTGATTTATGAAGGCAGGCAGGCTGTGACGGTAAATGCTCGTGAGCCCAGGTGTAGTGAGGAGCCATGGGGAGGATGAAAGAGAAGAGGGAGAGAGGAATTGAGAAGAGTAAGTAGGTGAACCACCGTGAGTCACAGGTTTCCCACAATCTGACACCATACAGCATATTAACACGTATATATGGAATTTAGACAGATGGTAATGATGACTCTATATGCATAAGGGGAAGATATTATCATACCATAAGGGATACCGTAAGGGAAATATCTGGAGTTTATCATAGTGACAACAGCAGCAGCAGTAGCATCAACAATAGCTATTGTTTATGAAGAACTCATGATCAGCCGGGCATGGGGAGAAGCATTCTATTTCAGTTTTTAGTGTTTAGTGTTTGATCACCACAAAAAGCCAGTGAGGTAGCTATTTACATCTCCACTTCACAGATGAGATAACTGAGCTAACAGGGGATCAAATCATAATTCAAATCCAGTTTTCATCAAGTGAATAAAAAATTTACATAATAATTGGTGTATTAGTATCACATTATAATAAACTATCCAATCTATAGCATTACATGATACTTTCAATATGCGGTCCATTTTCAGCAATCATAGCTCAATGTTTGTTGCAAAATTGCAACGGACATGGTGCATTGAATGTAATATTCCTACCAATCCTTTACATATGAATCTGGGATGCAATGCCTCAGAAAGTATCTTTCTTCCAGAATTGAAAGAGACACTTGTACCCCAATGTTCATCGCAGCACTGTTTACAATAGCTAGGACATGGAAGCAACCTAGATGTCCATCGGCAGATGAATGGATAAGAAAGCTGTGGCATATATACACAATGGAATATTACACAGCTACTAAAAAGAATGCATTTGAATCAGTTCTAATGAGGTGGATGAAACTGGAGACTATTATACAGAGTGAAGTAAGCCAGAAAGAAAAACACCAATGCAGTACATTAACACATATATATGGAATTTAGACAGGTGGTAACAATGACTCTATATGCGATACAGCAAAAGAGACACAGATGTATAGAACAGTCTTTTGGACTCTGTAGGAGGTGAGGGTGGGATGATTTGAGAGAATAGCATTGAAACATGTATATTATCATATGTGAAACAGATCACCAGTCCAGGTTGGATGCATGAGACAGGGTGCTCAGGGCTGGTGCATTGGGATGACCCTGAGGGATGGGATGGGGAGGGAGGTGGGAAGGGGATTCAGGATGGGGAACTCATGTACACCCATGGCTGATTCATGTCAGTGTATGGCAAAAACCACTACAATACTGTTAAGTAATTAGCCTCCAATTAAAATAAATTAAGTAATAAAAAAAGAAAGTGTGTTTCTTAATTCTCTCTAATTAAACCTTGATCGTAGCCCAGAATGAGAACTTTAAAGGGTTCAGATCTAGTGGGCATTCAACCTACTTTCTCACTGGCCCACTTTTGAAAATCAGACTCCAGCCTTCACCACTTGGGTATAAAAGGATGGTACCCCATCCAGCCATTCTGATAACTGTCTCGCCTGTCAACCTAGAATGTAGAGACTTCTTTATTTTTTGAGGGTGACAGTGACTATTTTCTTATCCAGGAATCTCATCTAATGAGCCATCTGTTTATGTCTCCATAATGAGAATATAACTTGCGTTTCTTTAGATTCATTCATTGCACAGATATTTACTGAAAGTCTATTATATGCTGGACATCATTTTAGATACCTGAGCCATATCTATAAACAAAACAAAATCTTTGCCTTTGTTATGCTTACTTTCTAACAATGAAATAATGACACTAAACAATGAACACAATTACTAAGTATATGATATAGTATGTTAGAAGGTGCCAAGCAATGAGAGGTGAGTAAAACAAGCTAGGGGGTTAATTAACATTTAGATAGGCACATACTTCACACTTTTGTCCTTTGAAATACAGTGGGAAAAAAATCAAAACACATAGTCAGAGTTATATGGTTAACACATAACAATACTTGTGTATGTGTGGTTGAGTTTGTATAATATCATATATGAAACGAGTTGCCAGTGCAGGTTCAATGCATGATACTGGATGCTTGAGGCTGGTGCACTGGGACAACCCAGAGGGTTGGTATGGAGAGGGAGGAGGGAAGGGGGTTCAGGATGGGGAACATGTGTATACCTGTGGTGGATACATATTGATGTATGGCAAAACCAATACAATATTGTAAAGTAATTAACCTCCAATTAAAATAAATAAATTTATATTTTAAAAGAGAAAATGTAGTTTAAAAAATAAACTTCCATTGGAAAAAATTGGTAAGAAACACCAACTATTTTTTTTTTCCAAATAAGTCTTTGATTTTATCACATGAAGAAATTCACATGCGGAAAATTAAAGGAGATTTTGGGTTGTCACCATGGTCGGATTCAAGTCATCCTGCAAAAATAGTGTTCTATTGAATTAATCAGCTTTCATTTTTGGCTTGAATGTTGGAATAGTCAAGGCACTATGAATGTCCCGATGGAGAGTTGACTCTACAAGCCATATAAGCCAATAATTCTAACAATATTCAAGTGGAGGTTTCTAAGAGTCCAGCTCAGCGACTTACCATTACTCATCCCTTGGTTCCCAGAAGGAAATGGCTGGCAGTTCAGTGAAGCATGTTTCTGAGATGAGGACTCAATTCTATCTTCTAATTAGGTGACGAGACGCTGGCACGAACACGTGCATTTCCTGGGTATCTCTGTGCACACCAGCCTCCCTCCTCCCCAGCCACAAGCTTTCACACTCTGACACCCTCCACCCTCGCATCCTTAATCCATGACTCCTACCAGCCCAGAAACAATGCAGTGCTCCCTTGGAAGAAGGCATGACTGGGTGGAATGGCCACCGAGTACATTCTGATTTTTTTAAAAACTGTCATATGGCGAGATAGTGGTAGGTTTCAATGCTGTCACCTATTCAGTTAGGCCCAGATGAACTAGAATCACCATTTCAGTGATGTCATAGCTTGAGGCAAGAACATGTCACCCTCTTTATTTCCAGCTTCCAACAAGCTGCTCAGGCAGATGCTAAATGTGGTCCTCCCCGCCACGTTCAGGAGAGTGGCCTTTGTGTGGGTTAATTGAGACCCCACTCCATTTAATAGGCTGTTGAAGTCTTATTGAAACAGAGCTAGTGCCGCAGGTTAAATACAGTGCAGTGCCTTGCTAATCCTCTCATTAACAGGGCTGGGGAGCTTGTTGGGAGCTGTGAGTTTGCATATATTAACAGGGAGCTCTTCACTCAAGCGCTATCCATGAAATGACAAAGCCAGTTTGCAAATAGTGACATCAACAGCGACACAAAGCTAGATGCCTTAAAAAAAATAAACAGCTTAATAACTGAGAAATCTTATATTCACACTTGAGAGAAGAAGAAGATAAGCTGGGAAGAGATGTCTTACTGGGTCAGACTTAAAACTGAAAGGAGGCTAATGTCAGAACATGGCAGAGATGAGTGGATGAAGCCGAACTGAGAAATTATGTTAATGAGTCCCAGAACCAAGGGCCCATTTTTAGAAGCACCTGAGATGGCATGTTGTTGTTTTTATAGGGGGATAAGAAACAAAATAAATTCCTGGCAATGGCTGAAGTAGGTAGGAGGGAAGAATGTCAGGCTGCCAGCTCTTCTAGAAAGACAGCCAGCAGGACCACATCAGAAAGCGTGTGGCAGCAGAAACAGACTCCTGAAGACGAGGTGCCTCTGTGTGCACAGGAAAAGTGGGGGCAAAGGCAACTGTGAAAAGGAGGGTGTGGGTACAAGTGCTTCCAGCCAAAGCTGTCCATGACTGGCTTGAATGTCATATGAGAAAGTGGAAAGAGAATTTGGCAGAGGCATTGATAGATGCAGACAGCATCAGAAAGGACCAAAAAGTCTTGAAACAGAATGAAGTAATACCACTTGCAGCAAACATGGATAGACCTGGAGATGATCGTACTAAGTGGAAAAGTCAGACAGAGGAATGCAAAGAATATGATATTGCTTGTAGGGGGATGCACATGAACAAATGATACAAATGAGCTTATTTACAGAACAGACTTCACAGACTTAGAAAATGACTTTATGGTTACCAAGGGGGAGGGAAGTGGGGAGGCATAGACTGAGAGAGTTTGGGATTTACATGTACACACTGCTATATATAGACAACCAACAAGGACCTGCTATATAGCACAGGGAGCTCTGTAATAACCCAAATGGGAAAAGAATTTGAGAAAGAACAGACACATGAACATGTATAACTGAATCACTCTGCTGTACACCTGTAGCTAACAACGTCATTAATCAACTAAACATAAAATAATTTTTTTTAAAGGTGTGGCACAAAGACAAGCATCTTTGCCGAATGATCTGATCCGGTTGGCCACCTGTGAAGCTTGGTAGGAAGATAAAGCCACGCTCCATGGTGGCGAATAGCACATTACGGCTCTTCTGGCTGAGTGGATTCTGAATATACTGGGTAAAATGATATTGACATTTTAGGCAAGAGTGTACATCCTCTTGCCTAAGTAAAATAAGAATAAATAATAAAAGCGGATGAGGGGTAATGATTTGTGACACTTGTCCTAGGACCCTGGAGCCATGGTGCAGGGTTGTTTCACTGTCCCCTGCCCACCTGCTCTATTTGTATGAAAAGGATAAAAACAGCTAGATTTCAAAGAAAACCCAGTGTCATTGACCTGAGGGTCCTTCATATTGAGGAACTGTGGGACTTCAGAGCTACTTTGTCATAATAAATGTGATTTGGGCCAGCAATCCAAAATATCCAAAATTCTGCTAATATGAGCTACGTTTACAGTGCTATGTTGCAAAACAGAATTATAGATGGAGAAAACAAACTTATGGTTACCAGGAGGTAAGGGGGGAGGGATAAATTGGGAAGTTGGAATTGACTTATATACACTACTGTATATAAAATAGATAACTAATAAGGATCTACCATGTAGCACAGGGAATTCTACTCAATACTCTGTACTGACCCGTATGGGAAAAGAATCTGAAAAAGAGTGGATGTATGTATCTGTATAATTGATTCGCTTTGCTGTACACCTGAAACTAACACAACACTGTAAATCAACTATTCTCCAATAAAAATCTAAAAGAACTAAATAAAATGCTATGTTGGATTATTTTCTCTCAGTCAGACCAGCCATGTGGCCATAGGCGAATTATTGTCAGGACCTAAATGTCCTGCTGGTGATGTTGGTGAATTGATGATGCACAGGGAGGCCTGGAGTGCTGTGATTCATGAGGTAGCAAAGAGTCGGACACGACTGAGCGACCGAACTGAAATGTCCTGTATAATATGCATGAGTCACCGTAGAAGGCGTCTAAGCTCCTTTCAAGTTCCCAAATCCCATGATTGAAATATTAAAATAGAAGGACAGCCCCAAAGAAAGTAATTGGTAAGTTTTCTTCTAAAAAAAAAAAAAAGATCACCATAGCCAGCCTATGTTGGTGGAGAGAAAATAAACAGTCTTTGGTAATTGACTCATATTTCACGTATTCAATGATCAGTTCCTAGCAGAACGGACTTAGCCTTAAAAGTATCCAATAACCCTTAAAGGTCCTCGAAAAATTGGACTTTAAATGTTTATTTCATATTATTTTAGAGGCTTTCTGATGATCTCCCATCCATAGAGGCACCAACACTGACCATGGAAACTCTGTCCTCGCCCATCTCCAGCGTGTCTGTGAACCGCGATCGGCTAATTCCTCTTATTTTGGAAGCAGTTGTCAGGTCTCTTCGATCTACATCTGGAAGGAATCTGAAATCATCCCTTGCTTTGATTTCCTTTTGCCACTGGCCTCCTTCCCAGTGTATCTTCTACAGAGCAGTCAGATTCATTTTCCTAAGGTCCTCGTTCAAACTCACCTGCTTGCACCTGTAACAAGTCACCACAGTGTGGCAGATTAATTAGACTCTGCTGCCCATTCAGAGCTTCTCATAGTCTAGCTCTTGCTGATGGCTCTACCCTTAGTGTTTCTTACTACAGTCTTAAATGTAAGCCTTCTACTGGCCAAACTGGAGAAGCTGATGAACTTGCCTTTGCTTCTCTGTAGCCATCCCCCAACCCCAACTCGATTCCAAATGTTGCTCTGTGCTCCTGTTTAAATTTTCTTTCTTCTTTCAGACCCCCCACCACCTTCTTCATGGAGCCATAGATGGGTTTGCACCAGAATGTTATCTCTGACTCCATTGACCACTACAACAATCTTTCTTTTGTGACGTTTGCCTTTTCTCTACCTTATTTATCAGGACAGATTTATTGGCCTTAGACCAACAAGGAACAGAATTGTAGTCAGGGCCCCCACCCCAAGACCCTTCAGAGGCAAAGCGCAAGGCAGGACCCCTGGGGCATGAGTGGTAGTCAGCTCCCCAAACACTCACATGGCTGCTTGTTTTTCTGTCTGCAGTTGTAGACACAAGTGGACAAGGCTGTGTGAAAAACTCACAAGCAATCCTCGGGTGAGCCCTGAAGCTTCCAGCACAGGCCACACAGCCTGTGCTATAAACCCCTCTTTGGTCCATGGACAGGCAAAAAAATGAGAAGCTCCTGAGACTTGTCATAGAGATCCCACTAAACTGCCACCTTTTTCATCCTTTAGGATCTTTCCAAAGATATTAGGTAATAAATTTTACTAAGTGCTCCTAATAATCTCCCAGTTTAAAAACTACATTAGGGAACAGGGTCATCATTAATTTTGGTTTGCCCAAAGAAAGAAAGGCTTGCATCAAGCCTTTCTCTTTTAAAAGGGGATAAATATTTTTTAATTAAATGAAACCATTTGTCAAAATGTAATATGTATGAGTAAAAATAATAATAAAATAAATAATTTTTTAAAAATAATAAATACATAATAATAAAAATAATAACCCTTGTGAGTTCTAAGCTTTAAAAAGAAATCTTTTTAAAATGAAGATGATGACTTGTGATTCATCCTTGGAATTCCCATGATTTTTTAACAGAGTCCTTATATGAGGGTGAGTAAACAATCTTATATAAAAAAAATAAAAACCAGGTTCTCAATCTGATTGGTAATATACGCAAGATCACCCACAACACCTTGTTGACAAACTCAGGATGAGAAGGGCTGGTTATCCTGATCTAGTGAACCACACTTCATGATGGACTTCAGGGTCCATTCCAGACTTACAGAGTCAGAATCTGCATCTTAAGAAGATCTCTGGGTGAACTGGGTCCATGATAATGTTTGAGAAGGTCATACTGTTAGAAAAGAAGTAATGACTTTGATGCTTTCAGGGATCAAACTGTTTGATTTAATAAAAATCTTACAGATAAATACAGTTTCATCCATCTATGGCAGCTGTAGAGTAAATCATGACAAAACAAGGAAATAAACAAAAGTGAATGACATTGTAGGCATTCATTTTTATTTGTTCAGGACCGGTAATTATTATTTTGGGTCAAAATAAAACGTTCTACAAGCTCACGTGAGAAGTCATTGGAAACATGCTGGTTCTGTTAAGTCTAAGGAATAAATGCAATTACCTGCCTCCCTCCTCTGTCTAGGAAGGAAGGTGAAGTCGCTCAGTCGTGTCCAACTCTTGGGACCCTGTGGACTGTATCTTATCAGGCTTCTCGGTCCATGGGATTCTCCAGGCAAGAATACTGGAGTGAGTTACCATTTCCTTCTCCAGGGGATCTTCCCAACCCAGGGATCGAACCCAGGTCTCCTGCATCGGAGGCAGATGCTTTAACCTTTGAGCCACCAGGGAATCCTCCTCTGTCTAAACAGCTACAGCTATTATTCTATTAATATTAATAGTTTAGCCCAGCAAACTTCAAGTCTGTACTACAAACCTATGTCGTGTTGTGTCCAACATGACTCTTTGCGACCCCATGGACTGTAGTCTGCCTGGCTCCTCTGTCCATGGGATTCTCCAGGCAAGAATACTGGAGTGGGTGGCCATTTCCCCCTCTAGGCTATCTTCCTGGCCCAGGGATTGAACACAAGTCTCCTGCATTGCAGGAGGAATTTTTACCAGTAAGCCAACGGGGAAGCCCACTACAGACCTTTGGGCTACCCTACCACTTCAATTACTGAAATCAAATACCCTACGTTTCAAATCTAGCTCTTTATTAAGTATGAAGACTATGAATTGTCTTCAGGAAAATCATGGTTTGCTTTGGTCTATAATCATACTGCCAGATGTATAAAGCACTGTTTACACTAGCTGTTGAAAAGAACAACGAAATGCATGTGGACTCTCCGAGCCCAGTCACTGAACTCTCCATGTTCAGTGTTCCAACTGAACAGAAGCAGAGACTCCAGATTTAAATGTGTTCTCCCCGCAACTCCCTTCTCGTCATGTCTCTTCTACTTTTCTTCAGAAAACAAGATTTATCAGGGAGTTTCCTTGGAGAAGCACCTTGTCATTTCACCACTCTTTAAGGCAACTGTGGAATCCAAGAGGGAAATTCTGCCTTAAGAATTCCCCAGTATCATGTTGCCCCCAGTTGAAACTGATCACATTTATCAAACACTGTAGAGGTGCTAATGTTATGCATTGTTACCCACAGTTAATGCAATCAAGGGAACACCTTCAGTACTCCAGTGTGTGTGTGTTTGCCCAGAACTGTGCAAGGGCAGTTCTTTGAGTAGAGAGAGGAGAGATGACAGCTTAAGCTAGTGTGAGCTCCTCTCCTTGGAAAAAAAGACATTAGGCTTTCTGTGTCAATTTGGTGGGATGCTAGAATTTCCTGATAAACTCTCTCTCAGTTTTCATTGAATGTGTACATAAAAATTCAAGAAGAGAGAGAAAGAGACTAAAACAACTTTTAAAGTGGAAAGAGACAACACTATATGTTACCATGAGGGGAGAATTTCAATTCACTATAGTTTTCATGGAGCTGATTAGATTTTAAAAAAATCCTGAGATACACACGTTTTACCTTTTGAAGCAAAACAGCATCTGTGGGCTGAAACTGTTAAAACAGAAGGCAGTGAAGGAAGTCTGCCTGACTTATTTAACTCGAGCGTAAAGGCAGCACCGAACTGAACTTAGGCAATAATATGGCAATTGTTTTCTTTCTTTATCAACAAGTGGTCTTTAAAAAAGATTCTGGGCCCAGTTGACTTTACAGGAACACTTTGTCCTTAAAGTTTAAAATATGGAAATATTCTATTTATAGTAATTCATGGCATATCATGGTTAAAAAGAAAGGAAATCTCATTCCATTTTTTCTCCTAAGGACACCAGTATTAGTACAAAACTGGATATGAACATACCCAACTCCCACTGTTGCCAAGAACACTATAGATAAACCACATGTATAAATAAGTAGAAAAAACCCTAAATATAACAGTATCAAATGACATTGAAGTGATGGGAGTGGTTTTAGTTTTCAGTCTCTCCAGCAAATTATTTCACCCCAAGTATAAAGGAGATCAGTCCTGGGTGTTCTTCGGAAGGACTGATGTTGAAGCTGAAACTCCAATACTTTGGCCACCTCATGCAAAGAGTTGACTCATTGGAAAAGACTGACGCTGGGAGGGATTGGGGGCAGGTGGAGAAGGGGATGACAGAGGATGAGATGGTTGGATGGCATCATTGACTCAATGGACATGGGTTTGGGTGGACTCTGGGAGTTGGTGATGGACAGGGAGGCCTGGCGTGCTGCAATTCATGGGGTCACAAAGAGTCAGACACGACTGAGCGACTGAACTGAACTGAAATCCAGGGTTGTGTTCTCTAGGAAGCAGACTGAAATTCCACGTTCAACACACAGGATGTTTACTAAGGAGTGTCCTAGGAATCAGCATCTGTGGAAGGAAGAGAAAAGAACCAGGAGTGGGCAGAGGGAGAAGCTGACTAATGACACACCCTCAGCAGAGCCCACAGAGAGACCCAAGTTTGCATGAAATTGTCCAGCTTTTTAAATTTTCACCCAATCAGATTTGGACACTATGTCAGGTTAACTCAGTTACCAAACTTAATAAAACAGACACACACAACTGTAGGCCAACAGTAAGTATGAATATAGAATCAACCATACTAAGAAATATCATTAAGAAAATGAAAATTTTCTAAGAAAATTTACTAAGAAAATTCTTAAAGAGATTCTTAAACCAGACCACCGTACCTGCCTCCTGAGAAACCTGTATGCAGGTCAAGAAGCACCACTTAGAACCAGACATGGAACAACAGACTGGTTCCAAACTGGGAAAAGAGTACATCAAGGCTGTATATTGTTGCTCTGCTTATTTAACTTACATGCAGACTACATCATGCAAAATGCTGGATGAAGCACAAGCTGAATCAAGATTGCTGGGAGAAATATAAATAACCTCAGATACACAGATGACACCACCCTTATGACAGAAAACAAAGAAGAACTAAAGAGCCTTTTGATGTGAAAGAGGAGAGTGAAAAAAGCTGGCTTAAAACATTCAAACGCATATCATGGCATCCAGTACCATCACTTCATGGCAAATAGATAACAAAACAATGGAAACAGTGACAGACTTTATATTCTTGGGCCCCCAAATCACTGCATATGGTGACTGAAGTCATGAAATTAAAAGAGGCTTATTCCTTGGAAGAAAAGCAATGATAAACCTAGAGAGCATATTAAAACGCAGAGACATTACTTTGCCAACAAACATCCATCTAGTCAAAGCTATGGTTTTTCCAGTAGTGGTGTATGGATGTGAGAGTTGTACTGTGAAGAAAGCTGAGTGCCAAAGAATTGATGCTTTTGAACATCACACTTGAGAGTCCCTTGGACTGCAAGGAGATCAAACCAGTCAATCCTAAAAGAAATCAGTCCTGAACATTCACTGGAAGGACTGATGGTGAAGCTGAAGTTCCAATACTTTGGCCACCTGATGTGAAGAACTGACTCATTTGAATAAGACCCTGATGCTGGAAAAGACTGAAGGCAGGAGGAGAAGGGACAGTAGAGGATGACATGGTTTGATGGCATCACTGACTTGATGGACAAGAATTTGAGCAAGTTCTGGAAGCCTGGTGATGGACAGGGAAGCCTGGCATGCTACAGTCCATGGGGTAGCAAAGAGTCAGACACGAATGAGCAACTGATCTGAACTGAAGCAATAGCATGAAAAAAAGGCGTTAAAATTATATATAAAAAGATTAACCTATTATAAACAAATAGGGTACATCTCAGCAATACAAAGATGGGTCAGTATTAGAAAGAATTGGTCAATATAACCTGCAGGATGACATCAATATTCAAATAAGAAAGTATATATGGTTAATCTTAATAGAAGGGAATGGCAGGCTGAATAATGACCCCTCGAAAACTATGAGCAAGTACTTTATATGGTGAAAGCAACTTTGCAGGTGTGGTTAAGTTCAGAATCTTGAGATGAGATTACCCTGAATAAATCAGGTGTGCCCAATGTAAACACAGGCCCTTGTGAGAAGGAGGTGGTGGACATGGACATAGGTCATGCAACAATGGAGGCAGATACTGGAGTGACGTCTTTTGAAGCGGATGAAAGGGCCACAAAACGAGGAATGCAGCCTTCAGAAGCTGGAAAGACAAGGAGAAGGACGCTCCATGAAGCCTCTAGAAGAAGCAAGCCCTGGCAACCCCTTGACTCTGGCTTAGTAAGGCTGATTTGAGACTCAGACCTCCAGACAATTAGAAAATAAATTGTCTTAAGCCACCAAATTTGTGGTCATTTAGCACAGCAGCAACCAGAAACTAACATAAAGGGGGAAAGATGACCCAGGAATTGAACTGGGGTCTCTTGCTTTGCAGATGGATTATTTTTTTATATTTTTTATATTTTACTTTTTTTTTAATTTTATTTTTACTTTATTTTACTTTACAATACTGTATTGGTTTTGCCATACATTGACATGAATCCACCACGGGTGTATACGAGCTCCCAATCCTGAACCCCCCTCCCACCTCCCACCCCATATCATCTCTCTGGATCATCCCCCTGCACCAGCCCCAAGCATCCTGTATCCCGTATTGAACATAGACTGGCGATTCGTTTCTTACCTGATAGTATACATGTTTCAGTCCCTTTCTCCCAAATCATCCCACCCTCTCCCTCTCCCTCAGAGGCCAAAAGTCTGTTCTTTACATCTGTGTCTCTTTCGCTGTCTCGCATACAGGGTCCTCATTACCATCTTTCTCAATTCCATATATATGTGTTAGTATACTTTACTGGTGTTTTTCTTTCTGGCTTACTTCACCTACTACTGGGCATACACACCAAGGAAACCAGAACTGAAAGAGACACATGTTCATTGCAGCACTGTTTATAATAGCCAGGGCATGGAAACAACCTAGATGTAGGTGGATTCTTTACCAGCTGAGCTACAAGGGAAGCCAGAAAAGACCACAGAATTTCACATTCAATGTTAATTTTTTTAAGCACTTAGAGAGGATGCTGTTTTAGCATGACAAAAGTTAAAGTTAGTTGAAAGTTCAGTCGCTCAGTGTGTCGACTCTTTGCGACCCCATGGACTGTAGCCCACCATGCTCCTCCATCCATGGGATTCTCCAGGCAAGAATACTGGAGTGGGTTGCCATTCCCTTCTCCAGAGGATCTTCCTGACCCAGGGATGGAACCCAGGTCTCCTGCAGTAGAGGCAGAAGGCAGACGCTTTAACCTCTGCCTTTACAGAGCAGCATAGCACAGTGTCCCCACTGTTTTTTAGACATTGCTTTGGAAGTTTCATAAAATACAAGAAATGAAAGAGGCACATTTTAATATTAATTGAAAAGGGAAAATGTGACTCTTTTCCTAAATAAATAATATGAAAATAATAAAATAAATAATATGAAATAATAAAATGAAATAATGAATAATAATAAAAATAAATAATATGAAAATAATATGGGATGAACCATGAAATATTAGAATTAATGGTCACTAACATGTATATTTCAGAAATCCAGGCAGCTCTGAAGTCAGACTTCTTTGCATAAGTTGATGCCCACAGTCTTTTTCTGAATTCAGGGAGTGTCAGGATGTTTACAGTCTTTGTTAACATCAGTGTATCAGCACACTGATTATGGGCTGTTGCCTTCAACTCTGCTGTGGATATTAAACAACATGTGCTGTAAGTACACCATTCAGTTCAGTTCAGTTGCTCAGCTGTGTCCAACTCTTTGCTACCCCATGAATCACAGCATGCCAGGCCTCCCTGTCCATCATCATTCCAAAAATCTAAACTTCAGAGTTTCAAAATACATCTGTTTGGGGACCACCCTTGGTGGTCCAGTGGTTAAGCCATGCTCCAAATGCAGGGGACATGAGCTCAATCCTTGGTTGGGGAACATGCCACATGGTACAGCCTAATACATAAATAAATAGAAATAAAATAACAAAGAATGCCACTATAAAATATTTTTTAAAAATACATCTGTCTCCCAGGGTTTGTTATGGATTAAGGATCTATAATAAGCAGTTTGGTACCATGACAAATAAATATATAAAAGCAATATTCTAAAATAAATTAAATAATAAACAAAACAAATATATAAAATAAAAAATTAAATAAATATATAAAATCATTAATATTAAAGAGTCAGATAAACAGTCCATATACACAAATTATAAAATACCTAAATTAAGTATCATCTCTCAGCAAGAAATGTGTGGGACCCCAATGTGTGGGGTCCCAATGAATTAAAACTACAAAATGAGAGAAATAAAAGAAAATATATAAGCAGAAAGAAAACGGTGTTTCTATGTAAGTAGGCTGAATATTGCAAATATTCACATTTTCCCTCAAAATAATGGATAAAAATAATTCCATTTTAAACAAAATATGAATAGAATTTAACTTAATATTCAACTTAAAAAATAAAATCTTTGCAGTCTCTCTTTCTTACACCCATACTACTCACAGAAATTTAGAGCAACCCCACAGCAATATTTTTTCTTACATAGGGTGATGCCCAAATGGGCACAGTTTAATCTCTGCAAAGGAAGATGAGTGTAGTTCAAGTTTGTAGTTCCTCTTTAGGGGATTTGACTCTGGGATTGGGAGTCACTGTTCTCTAATTCAGTTGCTATAATAAATGTGTGCCAATTTACTTTACAAAAATTTTTGCAGTAATAAAGATAGCCATATTATTTTCTTAAAATCTATGAAATTACAACAATTAAATCAGTGTGATACTATTTTTAAAATATCCTGGTCAATAAAATAAAACAAATTATCCAGAACTAAATCTGAGAATAAATGAAATTATAATCTATAATAAAGTAGGTTTTACAAACCAACAGGCAACGAAAATATTATACAACAATTCTGGGATATTACTAGAGGAAAAATCACTTGATGAGATGTTTTGCTCATATGATACACATAAATAAAAGAATAAAAAAGTAACAAATGATTATGTTGAAAATTGTTCAGTGGGGAAACTATTTTTAAAATCTCTGGTTGAAGAAAAAGTTTCCAAGTGGAAAACAGCAAAGGATTAAACTTTTTTGGGTCAAATGAATTAAAAGGTAAATATCAAAATTCAAACAAATGAAAAGCTCAAAATATATATGACAAATATTTCAGAGCAAAAAGCCAATCCTTCCAAAGTGTGAAATTCATACAAATCTTTAAAATTAACTAAGATTCCAAGAGAAAAATTATCAGAAAGGACCTCACAATTCACACACAAGGGGATTCAAATTGGTTTTTAAAATGCTACATAGGGATGATTGGGATAAAATTCACTAATTCCTTTCTTGCCTAAAAAACCATTTTGTTATGTATTGGATTCCTTGAGTATAGGGAGTAAGTCCTCAATTGTTCAATGAATAAATATTTAAGAAGCAACAGGATGTAATTAACTGAAACAATAACTTAAATAGTATGTGTACAACATGTACTAGAAATTCTGAAGAATGCCAAAGTTACACAAAGTAAGTCTTTAAATTAAATTGAACGATTAACATGAAGTAAACAAATGGCTTCTTATTTCATAAATATGAGGTCACATGGGCTGGGCACATTACAATAGAAACAGCTGGATGGTTGTATGCCAATGGAACTAAAAGGTAATCATTTTTTTTTGCCAAAAAATCTTTAGCATCTTTCAATTACTGCCAAGAATGATCCCCTCCTTTTTTCTTATTATTAATGAGAGCTTAATCAGAAGCAATAATCCTGACTCAAACCAACATTTGGAGAGTTTGCTCAAGTATACAGATTTTATATTCTTAAACTTGGAGATATCATTTTCTTCTTTTTTTAAAAATTTTTATTATAGTTGCTTTACAGTGTTGTTTCTCCTGTACACTAAAGTGAAGCAGCTACTTGTACACATAAATCCCCTCTTTTCTGGATTGCCTTCCATGTAGGTCACCACAGAGCACTGAGTAGAGTTCCCTGAGCTGTACACCAGGTTCTCAGTAGTTAGCTATTTTATACATACTGCTAAGTCGCTTCAGTCGTGTCCAACTCTGTGTGACCCCATAGTCGGCAGCCCACCAGGCTCCCCCGTCCCTAGGATTCTCCAGGCAAGAACACTGGAGTGGGTTGCCATTGCCTTCTCCAATGCATGAAAGTGAAAAGAGAAAGTGAAGTCGCTCAGTCGTGTCCGACCCTCACTGACCCCATGGACCGACCGCAGCCTACCTCCCTCCATGGCATTTTCCAGGCAAGAGTACTGGAGTGGGGTGCCATTGCCTACTCCGATTTTATACATAGTTGTGATACTATTTTTAAAATATCCTGGTCAATAAAATAAAACAAATTATCCAGAACTAAATCTGAGAATAAATGAAATTATAATCTATAATAAAGTAGGTTTTACAAACCAACAGGCAACGAAAATATTATACAACAATTCTGGGATATTACTAGAGGAAAAATCACTTGATGAGATGTTTTGCTCATATGATACACATAAATAAAAGAATAAAAAAGTAACAAATGATTATGTTGAAAATTGTTCAGTGGGGAAACTATTTTTAAAATCTCTGGTTGAAGAAAAAGTTTCCAAGTGGAAAACAGCAAAGGATTAAACTTTTTTGGGTCAAATGAATTAAAAGGTAAATATCAAAATTCAAACAAATGAAAAGCTCAAAATATATATGACAAATATTTCAGAGCAAAAAGCCAATCCTTCCAAAGTGTGAAATTCATACAAATCTTTAAAATTAACTAAGATTCCAAGAGAAAAATTATCAGAAAGGACCTCACAATTCACACACAAGGGGATTCAAATTGGTTTTTAAAATGCTACATAGGGATGATTGGGATAAAATTCACTAATTCCTTTCTTGCCTAAAAAACCATTTTGTTATGTATTGGATTCCTTGAGTATAGGGAGTAAGTCCTCAATTGTTCAATGAATAAATATTTAAGAAGCAACAGGATGTAATTAACTGAAACAATAACTTAAATAGTATGTGTACAACATGTACTAGAAATTCTGAAGAATGCCAAAGTTACACAAAGTAAGTCTTTAAATTAAATTGAACGATTAACATGAAGTAAACAAATGGCTTCTTATTTCATAAATATGAGGTCACATGGGCTGGGCACATTACAATAGAAACAGCTGGATGGTTGTATGCCAATGGAACTAAAAGGTAATCATTTTTTTTTGCCAAAAAATCTTTAGCATCTTTCAATTACTGCCAAGAATGATCCCCTCCTTTTTTCTTATTATTAATGAGAGCTTAATCAGAAGCAATAATCCTGACTCAAACCAACATTTGGAGAGTTTGCTCAAGTATACAGATTTTATATTCTTAAACTTGGAGTATCATTTTCTTCTTTTTTTAAAAATTTTTATTATAGTTGCTTTACAGTGTTGTTTCTCCTGTACACTAAAGTGAAGCAGCTACTTGTACACATAAATCCCCTCTTTTCTGGATTGCCTTCCATGTAGGTCACCACAGAGCACTGAGTAGAGTTCCCTGAGCTGTACACCAGGTTCTCAGTAGTTAGCTATTTTATACATACTGCTAAGTCGCTTCAGTCGTGTCCAACTCTGTGTGACCCCATAGTCGGCAGCCCACCAGGCTCCCCCGTCCCTAGGATTCTCCAGGCAAGAACACTGGAGTGGGTTGCCATTGCCTTCTCCAATGCATGAAAGTGAAAAGAGAAAGTGAAGTCGCTCAGTCGTGTCCGACCCTCACTGACCCCATGGACCGACCGCAGCCTACCTCCCTCCATGGCATTTTCCAGGCAAGAGTACTGGAGTGGGGTGCCATTGCCTACTCCGATTTTATACATAGGTTAGAGTATATATGTCTATCCAATTCATCCTATCCACTCCCTCCCCCTTGATGTCTATATGTTTGTTTTCTATATCTGTGTCTCTATTTCTGGTTTTTATATAAGATCATCTATACCAATGTTTCCAGATTCATATATGTGTTAATATATGATATCTATTTTTCTTTCTGACTTACTTCACTCTGTGTGATGGTCTCTCCATCCATCCATGTCTCTACAAATGACCCAATTTTGTTCCTTTTTATGGTTAAATAATTAATAAACCCTTTAAGAGAGTCATTTTACTCTTCACTTTGGAGGCAATCTTATGTAGTAGAAAGCCTATAGGTCAGAGAACTGAGATTTACTTATACTTTTAAGACTAACCAGCAGGGTGATAAGCCACTTAAAAGCTCTAGAAACCAGGTGTCCTTATCTGTTATTTGGTGACAATCATCCTTAGTAGGTCTTCAGCTCCTAGAGGCTTGGTGTTGATGTTCTCTTGTGATCCTCCACTTCTAAAAGCTATGGCATGATCTTACAGACCATCTCATCCAGAGACAAGTGAAGGGGGATGTTTAGAGAAGATCATTCAGCACAGTCTCCCAGAACTGCACTTCCCAGGAAGACAGGAAGAACTCCTAGGCAGAAAGGAAGGCAGAAATAACAGTTTTTAGACTAAAGAGTAAATTAAGTGCCCAACAGGAAAAAGGAAAATAGACCCCCAACAAGACATATAATCACAGCATTTCACAATGCTAGACATAAGACCCCAAAGCAAACCCCACAGGCTTCCAAAATGAAAAAAAAAGAAAAGAAAAAAAGAAAAATAGCACATACAAAAATTAAAGGACTCAGAAGGTTTGGGATATTTAAGAGCAACACTAGAAGCTGAATGGAATTGGAGCACTGCCTTAAAAATTCTTAAGGAAAATGATTTCTAACCCAGAGCTCAATATTTAGCCAAATCATCAATCAACTATGAAGCAAAAATTGACTTTTTCAAATGTAAGTTCTCAAAATTTTATCTGCTATTTCTCTTTCCTTATGAAGCAACTGGAATATGTGCCACACCAAAATAAGAGAATAAACTAAGAAAGAAAAAGGCACAGGACCCAGGAAATTGAGGTTTCAGCTCAGAAGAGAAAGGAGATGCCATTTGTTAGCCAGGCTGGACCTGAGGCCAGCACACCACACTGAAGCACATCAGGAGGATCTTCTAGTTCCACATTCCTGTAGGAACTGAGCATGTGAGACTTATCTAACATCTTTTTAAAAAACTTTTTGTTTTGTTTTGGGGTATAGCCAATTAACAACGTTGTGATGACCTCAGGTGAACAGTGAAGGGACTCAGCCATACATGTACATGGATCCATTCTCCCCCAGTCCCCCTTCCTTCTAGGCCGCCACATAGCACTGAGCAGAGTTCCATGTGCTGTACAGTAGGTCCTTGTTGTAAATTTAGCAATGTAAAAGTATTAATATCTAAAGAGGAGATTTAAAAGATTAATACAGTAGAATGGAATTTGATTGGTGTAACCAATGGAATTTGATTGACTGTGATGTAACCAATAATAGAAGGAGATAAGATGGACTCATGAATGGGTTAAGGTGAAAAGGGTGAAAGAAAACTCAATCTTTTTCTTCTATAGAAAAAGTCACTAGAGAATGCTTAGAACAGTTAAAACATCAGGATGCACAGATACAGCGTGCCACTTAGAGATGTGGAGTTTAAATGTCAAATACAAACTCAGCCTGTCGTCTGATTCAAACTCTGTTCTTTGCTACACCCATGAAGTCCGAAGCACAGGTGTGAGAGCCTCTGTGTCCCTCTGGGTGGTGGCAGTAAGAACACAACACTCACACAGTCAGAGATTAACCACTGGGTGCAGGAGATGAGACAGTGGGCACACTGACGTAGGAAGAAGGAGAAAATTCGTGGCACATTTGGTCTTCTCGGTTAATCTCATTTGTCTCCCTGAACACCTCAGCCTGAAGAATAAAGATGTTAACCAATTTTTGATTTATTCCAAAGTGACATTTATTCAAGATACTCAACACTAAAGCTAATATAAAATGTTATCATAAACATCTCTGCAGAATGTACAGTTTTATTGGGACTCTGTAGATTCCAGAAGTGTTAGAGGCCAAGTTCATGTCAATTCTTTCTAAATACTACTTTATTTATAAATTAAAATGTTGATTTGTACATTCTCATTTTCACTTTATTTGATTGGTTAAATTATAGGCAGAGGGTTGGTTAATTCGAAACATAACGTTAAAAAGCATAAATGTAAGAAAACTGCAAAAATGTACAAGACAAAAAAGAAAGGGAATATTTGGCTAGTTTAAAATGTTCCAAAACTTCTAAACATGTCTGGGGAGAGGACTAAACATATAATAAAATCATTTTTACCTTTAGCCTTCAAAAAAAAGTTCCAGCTTTTGGATCAAACTTAGAATTTAATATATAGAGTTATAAGCTTATGAAAAGTAAAAACCTTAATTATATTTTATCTATGCATCTAATATTAGCATTTATTTAAATCACTGGGTTTTACATGCCAGTGTAGGCTTTGTATTCTTTAAAGCAGCACCTCTAAGCTGAGTTAATCATAAGAAACAAAGTACCAGTCAAACTGAAAATCATAAAACACTTAAAGGGCATGGATTTTCCCAGCGACTTTAATAGGGGCTGTTTAATCTAGTTTCAATCTTTTCAGTGCATTTCAATCTTGCTTTGAAGCCCACATTACTCCAACTAGTTCCTGTCACTAATAAGTATCATAAAATATAGGTGGCACAAATGATAAAAGTGGGCTTCCATCTTCTTAATTTCCAGTGGCAGAAAATGAAATGAAACATACTTCAACAATACAAAGACACAGACAAATGGATATATACACACATCAACTGTTTCAAGACAGATTTCAAAATGAAAATGGAGGAAATTTGGCCATAAGACACACACACACCAGGACCTTTAAAAACACTGTTCACTGATGCTAGACACACACAAACCTAGAAAACTAAGTTTCATTATTTTTGAAAATTAATGTTTTACAAATAAAAAGACTTTTAAAATCTGCTTTAAACTCCTTAGTCTGGAGATAAGAAAACTAAGGCACCAAAAGACCCCTGAGGTCACCTACTAAAGACATCGAGTTTCAAGTCAGCATACACATAGTATTTGGTTGCTTTGTTGTTTCATTCAGAAATACTTTTTAAACACCTATCATAGGCCTGACACTGGAATAAAGCAATAAAAACAAACATCTCTGCATCAAGAAGTTAATAGTCTGGTGGGAAAGACAGAAAACCAACCAAGGGCCATAACATTTAGCCAGAGAAAAGAAAATGAAAGAAGATTAAAAAGTAGAAACTGAAGGGGAATCGTGACAAGAAATAAAGACGGAGATGGAGCAGGGGCCACACCGTGTAGGAGCAAGGGCCGAGTCCTGAATATGATGGGGCGCTTAGAGAGGATTCTGAGCATGAACAAGGCATGGCCACTCCCATTACACTGTGTTGCTGCTGTTGTGTCTTTATATCCTTGAATGTTTGGTGCACTTTATGCTATGGCTATAAGCAGCATATTGTCTTCTATTTAAAGAACTTATGTCTACATTTTATTTTTGAAGACATGGCAAGCTGCATATAGAGACCCTCCCGCCCCTACTCGCTTCAATGAAATCGAGGCACTGCAAGCAGATTAGGCAAGTTTGCTGGGGCTGAGGGTCAGATGCTCTATTTCTCTGTCTGTAAATCTAAGTGTCTTCCTCAAGATTTTTCTCTTCCACGAGCTAAGTCCTATCTCCTTTAACCCATCACATCTAGTGATATTTAATCATAGTGACTTTTCTCAGGAGAGCTTGAAAGCCACTGTACTTTAAAGATGAAGTGGCAGTGATGCAGTAGAAACAAGACTCAAAGAACACAATAAAGCTATAGTTTATCCCTGTATAGAGCATACTTCTAGAACTTTGTGGAATGATCTTGATTTTGTCTTTATTTTGATTATGTCCTTAAAAGATACTTATACTCACTCCGTTATTTCTATTTCTGAATAGATGAGACAATGCTTATTTCTCATTGTGTGGCCAAATCACCTGAGATATGCTCAAAAGAGTCTTCAGTTGATCTCGTTAACTATGTAGTTACCTTGGAAATCTGTATCAATCTGCTTCTGCCTTTTTATATCTTGAATAAAGAGGATATGTCACGAAAAATGCAATTGTTAAGTCTGTAGAAGTTTATCAGCCTTGAAAATACATACTCATGCTCAGTCATCAGCTGAGGAGCATTTTTCATGAATATTCCTCTACATAAAATTTCAAAGGGATGAACAAGTGATGAGGTGGGATGGGAAGAGGGAGAGGGAGGGGAGCAAGAGAGGAAGAAGGAAAGGGAGAGAGAGAAAAAGAAAAAAAAGCTATTCTTCCCAGATTTCCTGAAAAATGTTTATGTTTACTTAGAGGCTCAGTACATCACAATTAGCTTATTTCTATTCAATAAACACTGAAAACTGCAACTTTGTTCTGCTTTTCATTTCAGCCCAGCACCTGTCTTACACCTTGTCTCTAAATATATTTTGTATGTTGGAATTTGCTCATTTTTTGATGGTTCCAACCTGTACCAGTAAAGTCCATGTGCTATGTCACAAAAATATTTCCTCGGCAGGATATACAACAATTTGATCAGACTTTAAAAATCCACAACAAAAAAATATTTGTTGAGTATAACCTTGACAGAGATCAGAGAGGTCTCTTTAATTTAAATACAGATGTAGATTTAGAGTCAAGGTTAATGGCAATGAGCTGCTGGCAAATGTTCTTCTGTACAAGATAGACTTATTTTTATACAAATGTTCACTAGGTAGTAAACAGCAGAATCACAAAGGGACCAAGGCAGGACTCATTAAAATTAGCTTCTGCTTGACCTGTGAGCTTGAGTAAATTAACTCTTTAAGCCTCTGTTTTTCCATCTGTAAGTGGAAAGGAAACATCACACATAGAGAATTTAGCACCGTATCTGACACATAGTAATCTCTCCTCAAAGTGAGCTATCTGTTGTCATCAAGGTGGCCCACGAGCCCTCCCCACAGCCCTCCCATCCAGAGACAGCTGTCCCGATGCACACAGAGGACACCAACTGTCAGGAGACCACAGCTACTGGGTTGGAAAGTACCTTCGAGGTCCTTGAGTTCAGCCTCCCACACCTCACAGGTCTGGAGACCGAGAGCCAGGTCTGAGACTGGGACCAGAGCATACAAGCAGTAGTGGACAGAGATTAGAGTACCAGCTCTTCCTGGCTGCCACATCCACTATTACTTCCTGTAATTCAAGCTGAATCAGACCCTTCCTCAGCAGGTGTTATATGCACCCGAGTGATGCTTCACACAAACGTACGGAGGCTAAGCAACATGCTACCAAGCAATCCCTGAGTCACTGGAGGTATCAGAGAGTAAACTAAAAATACCTGGAAACAAATGACTGTGAAAACACAATTCAAAATCTACAGGACACAGCAAAGGCAGCTCTAAGAGAGAAGCATACAGAGACACATGCCTACCTCAGCAAACAAGAGAAATCTTAAACAAGCAATCTAGTGTTAGTTTCTCAGTCATCTCCAACTCTTCGCAATTCCATGGACTATAGCTTGCCAGGCTCCTCTGCCCATGGAATTCTTCAGGCAAGTATACTGGAGTGGGCTGCCATTCCCTTCTCCAGGGGATCTTCCCAACCCAGGGACTGAAGCCGAGTCTCTTGCATTGCAGGTGGATACTTTACTGTCTCAGCCACCCGGGAACCCTAAGGATGCCAAAAGGAAATGGAAGAAAAAAGAATGAACCCCCCCCCCCCGCCCAAGTGAGCAGAAAGAAAGCAAAATGACGATAAGAGGAGAAATAAATGAAATAGAGACAGAAGAGAACCATGACGTAAGAACTAGTTC
>SJYC01131557.1:0-16264 GCA_006408675.1 Madoqua kirkii
AAAGGAAATGGAAGAAAAAAGAATGAACCCCCCCCCCCGCCCAAGTGAGCAGAAAGAAAGCAAAATGACGATAAGAGGAGAAATAAATGAAATAGAGACAGAAGAGAACCATGACGTAAGAACTAGTTCTTTGAAGAAATAAATACAACTGATAAACCTTAGCCAGGCTCACAACAATCAAAAAGAGGGCTCAAATAAATAAAATCAGAAATGAAAGAGAAGAAGTTACAAGAAACACTACAGAAATACAAAGGATCACGAGAGACTAAGAACAAGTATACACCAAATAAAGTGGACTAGCTAGAAGACTATACCTAGAAACATGCACTTTTCTAAGACTAAATCAGAGACTCATTGTCAGTAGTGAAATGGAATCAGTAATTTTAGAAACTCTCAACAAACACTTTGATTTAAAAATGTGCGGAGGACATGAAAATACATTTTCCAGAGAAAACATACAGACAGCGAACAGGTACATGAAAAGGTACTCACCAGAGAAATTCAAATCAAAACTGCCTATCAAACTGTCTATTGTTAAAAAGAACACAAGTAGCAAATCTTGGTGAGAATGTGGAAAAAAGGAACCCTTATATTCTGTTGATGAGATTGCACATTGGTGCAGCTACCGTGGAAAACAGTATGGAGGGTCTTAAAATAATTAAATATAGAAGTGCCATGTGATCCAGCCATCACATTTCTGGACGTTCACTTGAGATAAACAAAATACAGAAGCAACTGAAGAGTCCAGTGGTAGACAAATGGATAAAGAAGATGTGTTCATACATACATATACATACATACATACATATATATATATATATATATATACACTTCATGGAATATTACTCAGCTATTTTAAAAAAGGAATTTTACCATTTGCTACAAGAATGACTGTTAAGTGAAATAAGTCACACAGAGAAACACAAATACTGTGTGATTTCACTTATATGTGGGAATCTAAAATAATAAAACAACAAAAAACAACAAACATAACACAACAAAACACACTTATAGATACAGAGAATAGTCGGGCGGTTGCCAGAAAGGAGGGGTTGGGAAGCAAGAGAACAGGCGAAGGGGATTACGAGCGCGAGTCTTGAGTTCTGTTATAAGTCACTGTCATGTACAGTACAGCATTAGGAGTGCTGTCAATAATATTGTAATAACTGTATGAGAATGAATCGTTCCTAGGCTTATCATGGTGATCCTTCAATAATCTATGAAAATCATTATGTGGCAGGTAACATAATACTGTATGTCAATTATATTTCACTTTTAAAAAGAATAAAACATAAATGAATAAAAATAAAAGACACTTTAATTGTATGCTGTCTATAAGACGCTCACTTCAAATATGATACAGGCAGGTTGAAAGTAAAAGAAAAAGAGATTTAATGCAAATATTGATAAAAACAAAGGAGGAGTTGCTATATTAAGTGAAAAGTGTAGACTTCAGAGCAAAGAAGATGACCAGAAGCAGAGAGGGACATCATATAATGAAAAATGATTAATACACCAAAAGACACAGCAGACCTAAAGGCTACAGACAACAAAACTCCAAGATTTATGAGGCAAAACTTGCAAAACTGAAAGAGAAAAAGACAAGTCCACAGCTGTAATAGGAAATTTCAGCACTCCTCTTCCATTAATGGATAAAAGATTCTAAACAGAAAATGAGCAGGAAAAAGCTCAACAATATCTTCAACCAACAGAATCTAATCAACATTTATAGAATGCTTCACCCCCAAACAGCCAAATACACATTTTTTAAAATGCCCATTAAACAGACACCAAGACCATATTCTGCTCCATAAAATAAATTTCAACAAGTTTAAAAGAATACAGACTACATCCTCTAATCCCAATGAAATTAAACTAGAAATCAATAACTGAAAGATAAGAAAACCTCCAACACTTAGAAGTTCTAAATGATCCATGGGCCAAATTCTCAAGAGTGATTTTTAAAAATGCATTGAACTGAATGAAAATGAAAATATGACATGTCTGTGTGACAGAGTTAAACTTAAAGCAAGTTTGCAAAGTGAGAAGCAAATTTATGTCACCAAATACATGCATTGGAAAATAGCGAAAGCCTTACATTCAGTTCAGTTCAGTTAAGTCACTCAGTCGTGACCCTATGAACCGCAGCACACCAGGCCTCCCTGTCCATCACCAGCTCCCGGAGTTCACTCAGACCCACGTCCATCGAGTAAGTGATGCCATCCAGCCATCTCATCCTCTTTCGTCCCCTTCTCCTCCTGCCCCCAATCCCTCCCAGCATCAGAGTCTTTTCCAATGAGTCAACTCTTCGCATGAGGTGGCCAAAGTACTGGAGTTTCAGCTTTAGCATCATTCCTTCCAAAGAAATCCTAGGGTTGATCTCCTTCAGGATGGACTGGTTGGATTAGTAAGCTAAATTTCCATCTCAAGAACTATGAAAAGAAGAGCCAAATAAACCCAAGGCAAGCAGGATGAAGAAAAAATGTTAAGCGCAGAACTCTATGAAATTGACAACAGAAATACAGTAGAGAAAAATCAACACAACAAAGAGCTAGTTCTTTGAAATTCTAAAGCTGACAAGCCACCAGCAAGACTGACAAAATAAAAAGGGAAACACGGGGACTTCCCTGGTGGTCCAGTGGCTAGGACTCCAGGCTCCCAATGCAGGGGCCCAGGTTCCATCTCTAGTCAGGGAAGAGATCCCACATGTCACAGCTAATAATTCACAGGCCACAACTAATGGTCCTGCATGCTGCAACTAAGACCCAGTGTGGCCAAATAAGTAAATAAAAAAAATTTTAAAGAGAGAAACACCAGTAACCAGCATCAAAAATGAACTAATCTTCAGATATCAAAAGGGAATACTGAAAAAAAGAACCTCCACACATGTGTATTTGACAAGTTAGATAAAGTGGACCAGTTCCTCAAAATATACAAATTCAATACCACAATTCACCCAATATGAAATAGATTGTTCAAATAATCCTATTAAGGAATTTGACTTCATAACTTTAAAACACCCCCAAAAGAAATCTTCTAGTGCAAGTGGCTTCACTGAAGATTCTATTACCCATTTAAAAAATAAGCAGTGATTCCATACAATCTTTTCCAGAAAGTGGAAGAGAAGGAAACACTTCCCTCAATTTACTTTACAAAGCTAGTTCTACTCATACATTAAAAGCAGAAAAAGACAGAACAAGAAGGAAAAGATAGTCTTAAGTGTTGGTAAATGAAATTCAGCAATAAATAAAAAGAATTACACATCATCAACAAGAGTAATTTATTGCAGGGAGCAAAAACTGGTTCAATATTTAACAAATGATCGATGTAACCCACTATATTAACAGGCTCAGAGAAACAAATCACATAACTGTATTGATCAATGAGAAAAAAAGTGACAACAGCCAATATCCATTCATGATTATTTTATGAAAAACAAAAAAGAAAGAAAGAAAAGGAATAGGGAGGAACTTTCTCAACAAAGAATATTTACAGAAATCCTATAGCTAACATTGAACTTGGTGATAAAATGTTTTTCTCCTTAGATCAGGGACAAGGCAAGAATATCTGCTCCCATCATTCATATTCAGTAAAGTGCTGGAATTTCTAACTGATGCAAAAAGAAAATAAAGAAAAATTAAAATATAAGCTTGTTTGGGTTTTTCCATAAGATGATGTGGAAAAAACCCAAGTGATTTTTTTGGCCAACCCAGTACATACAAAACAGACAGATCTCATAGGAAGAAACATAACTGTTCCTATTTGTGGGTGACATGATTAAAGCATGAGAATATTGAAGGAGAGGAAAGCTCTCCCAAGATAGAAAAGGGACAGAAAAAGGGACATGGGGACAGGCTTGGCCTGTTCCACAGTCTTCATCTGGAGCCTGGCCTCCACCACTAGGCTTCCCGGTAGCTCAGCTGGTAAAGAATCCATCTGCAGTGCAAGAAACCCTTGTTCAGTCCCTGGGTGGGGAAGATCCCCTGGAGGAGGGCGTGGCAACCCACTCCAGTATTCTTACCTGGAGAACCCCATGGACAGAGGAGCCTGGAAGGCTACATAGAGTCCATGGGGTTGCAAAGAGTCAGACACAACTGAACAACTTTCACTCAATCCACTACTGGGGCCCAGGTCCTTAACTGAAAGAGCAAGCCAGGGTGGGGGTGCTGGGAACATAGCTGGGAGGGAGTGGAATTCATGTCTTTCTTTGAGCATAAGCATAGCCTTGAGCAGTTGGGACCTAGTATACGGGCTGTCTCTTATACACATCTTAACAGAATATGTATAGAACTTCTATGCTGAAAACTGTTCAACACTAACGAAAGAAATTTTTCAAAATTTGAATGAATAAAGAGATATACTATACTCATGATTAGAAGTGTCAGCATGCTAAAGATATCAGTTCTCCTCAAACTAAAATTCCTATCAATATCTTGGAAATATTTCTTTTGTAGATATATAGATGATTATTGTAAAATTTCTATGAAAAAGGAAGCAAACTAGGATAGCTTAATACAATTTTGAAAATGAAGAATAAAGTGAGTGGAAGGAATTTGAAGACTTATTCTATTCAAGTCTATAATCAAGGCTGTGTGGCTCTGGTAGAGGAATAGACACATAGATCAGTGGAACAGGGTAAAGAACCCAGAAATAAACTCAACAAATATGTTCTAATGACTTCTGAACAAGGTGTAAACACAACTATTTGGAGGAAGGATGGTCTTTCTGACAAACAATGTCAGAACAATTGGACATCCACATCCATAGATAGACAGGTAGGTAGGTAGGTATATAGATACTGGGTAAATAAGCAAATACATTTTTAAAAATAAAAAGAATTTCATCCTAAACTTCACACCTTAAACAAAAATTATTCAAAGTGGATACTTGATGTAAATATACAATTATAAAAAAGAAATATGAGAACATCTTCAAGATTTAGGGCTAGGCAAAGAAGCGATTTCACTTTCACTTTTCACTTTCATGCATTGGAGAAGGAAATGGCAACCCACTCCAGTGTTCTTGCCATGAGAATCCCAGGGATGGGGGAGCCTGGTGGGCTGCCACCTATGAGGTCGCACAGAGTCGGACACGACTGAAGCGACTCAGCAGTAGCAGCAAAGAATATTCACACTGAGTGCTCAGCCGCTCGGTCATGTCTGACTCTGCAACCGCAAGGACTGTAGCCCACCAGGTTCCTCTGCCCCTGGGATTTTCCAGGAAAGAATACTGAAGTGGGTTGCCATTTCTATTTCCTTCTCCAGGGGATCTTCCAGACCCAGGGACTGAATTCCCACCTCCCACATCTTCTATGTTGCTAGGCAGGTTTTTTTTTTTTACCACTGAGCCACCAGAAGAATATTTAGAAGACACCAAAAAAAGTGTGAGTCATGAATGAAAAAATACGTTGTACTTCATAAAAATTTAAAACATACATGTGGGGGAAACCTAGATAGAGATCATATCTAATCATTTAGTCTTATTTACTATGCAAATAAGTAAATTCCCTGTGCTAAACGGTATGTTCTTATTAGTTATCTGTTTTATGCATAGCACGAGCAGTGCAAGGGGCTTCCCAGGAGGCACTAGTGGTAGGTGTCAATCCCAGTATCCCCAAACCTCCCAGTACTCCATTTCTTCCTTGGTGTCCACATATGTATGCAAAGTACTTTTTAAAACAATCTGTTGTATGTGATGTGATTCAATTCAGTGTTCATTGAGCATCTACCGGGAAGCCCTGTGCTAGGTACTGATGCACTGGATCACAGAGAAGAACATGGGGGAGGAAGACAGCACAGGGTTGGGAAAACCAGCAGCTGCCTTTTAGAAGATAAAGACTGCCCTCTGAGAAATAAACCAGAGCAAGTTTTCTAGAATCAAGCATTCTAAAACTTCAGCATTTTGGGGTGGGTGAGTGTATTTCAGTCATCTCCGCTAGGTTTTGGTTCTATGTCTGTGTGCCTGCTCAGTCGCTAAGTTGCATCCTACTTTTTGCAACTCCATGGATTGTAGCCCAGCAGGCTCCTCTGTCCATGGGATTTTCCAGGCAAGAATACTGGAGCAAGTTGCCATTTCCTCCTTTGATTCTATAAACCAGTTATAAAACTGTAAATCAGGATTGGCAGGTGCTCCTCATGCCTGTAACTTCTACCCATACCGGGTAGGAGACAGACATCACTAATCGATCTCAGCACCATACCGCTCAGTGCCTAGAAATGGCCTTGAAATGCATCTCAAACCAGTCCTGTAGGCACTGCTTAACAGTTTATCGGAGGCAATCTTAGTGCGGAAAAGACATCAGGATTTAGGGTCTGTGGGTGATCCTACCAAGCCTGCGGGTGAGGAGCTCAGATGACTGCCTCTCAGGGCTCTGAGGTTCAGTGCGAAAAAGGAGGTTCAGATGTAAGTCTACAACTGGGTCATCCGCCTTCAGAGGACTGGCTCTCACACAGAGTATTTTTCCTAGTCCTCAATAGACACGTCAGCATCTCCCTACCTGCTGGCTCTGGCAGAGAGAAAGGGAGAGACAGGGATGAAGGGCTGCCACGGAGTCCAGGTGCCCTTAATGCGGTCCAGCCTGGCCCCCGCAGGGTGGCTCTGCTTGCCCGCAGATATCCTTTTGAGCGTTCAATTAAAAGGGACATTTGCTGACGTCTGTAGGTGGTGCGCGTAGTCCTGGCGGCTTCAACGTTCTGGCATCCAGCATCGATGTTTATAACATTTGGGAGATATTTTGTGTTTGTTTAAAGGCAAACACGAATGTTTAGAGGACCTGGGCGATTTTGTGTTTATTTAAAGCCTCAGAAATGATAGGATCATTTTCTTTAACAATCTAGATAACATTTTGCAAAAGTTTGAGTGCAATGGTCACAGATGTGTTAACATTAAAATTGGAGACTCAGTACTAAGAACAAAGAATAACCTTCACAAATCTCCCAGCATAAAGGATTCAAAGTGACACGGAGAGGAGGAATTTTTTTTTTCAGTCATTGAATAGTGTTTTGAGAAAGCTTAGCAGGACAGGAGGTCCAGATTTGGATGTCAGTATCCTCATCCATAAAACTCAGAGGAGTGTTGAAACAATGACTGTAGTAAGTGAATTCTTTCATGAGCTTGGAGTGGAGGAAGGCCTTCTGTAAGCACTCAAAATCCAAGGACCATAAAAAAATGAATACACTTAAATACATTTAAAAACAAGCAAATCAAATCCTAAGAGAAACTGGAAATGATGTCTGTGTCTAATATCACAAAAACTCATCTCTTTAACATACAAAGAGCTCCTGGAAAGTGAGAAGAAAATGGCCAAAAGGTCTATAGAATAGACTGTTTATAGAAAAAAAGAAATACAAACAGCTGTCACATATATATGCTTATACATATAGGTAGAGATAAATGTATATCTATATAGAGACATGGAAGCTCAATTTCATTCATATAAGAGACAAAGTGAAAATATAGTGAAATAACTTTCTTCACCTATCAGACTGGCAAAAATCCAAAAGTTTAACACCGCTTTGCTGGCAAGGTGGTGGAGAAATGAGCACTCTTGTACATTGCTGGTGGGAGTGCAAAACGGTGCAACCCCTGCAGAGGACAATTTGGCAACTGTCATCAAAATTGCAAATTCGTTTACCCTTTGACCCAGAAATCCCACTTCTGGGAATTTATCCTACAGATATACCTCAAATATATTATGCAATTAATATACACTAATATGCAGCATTCATTACTAGCAAAAGATTAGAAACGATCCATCAGTCCATCTACAGAAAATTGATGATATTAAACCAGGGGGGATGTGTACCGTGGAATATTATGTGGCTATAAAACAGAGGAGGGTGCTCTCTGTGTAGTGATGTGGAAAAGTCTCCATGAGAAAAAGTCGGATACAGCACACAAATGAGTAAGAAAGGGGAAGAAAATATATTTACATTTGTTTTTCCTTTTCAAAATTTCTGTCAGTTTTAACATCATCTGCATTATTTATTTTCTTTTCTCTGTTTGACCTCCTTAATTCACTTGAACTGATATTTGCTTAATTTGCAGAAATAAATATTTGTTGCATCCAAAAGAAACTAACAGAAAACAGAGTCCTGGGACTTCCCTGGGAGCCCAGTGGCTAAGACTTCGCCTTCCACTGCAGGGGGTGCAGGTTAGATCTCTGGTCAGGGAGCTGAGATTTCACATGCTTTGCAGCCAAAAGACCAAAACATAAAGAAAAACTTAAGAAATATTATAACAAATTCAATAAAGAGTTTAAAAATGGTCCACATCAAAAAAATCTTAAACAAATGAACAAAAAGGAACAGGAGTCCTTATGGGTAACCAAGTCAGAAATTTAACGGGTGGAAGCAATGCTTTCTGACATTTCCCTTTTTATATTATTTTGACCTTTCACCATGTAAACTTGTTACCTTTTTAAACACAAAAAAAAAAAAAATTAGAAAAAGAAAAGAATTGATTTGATGAACTTAGCCCGTATTCCAGATCCATCTACATATAAATGTTAGTGGTTTATATCATTTAAAAGGTCTTGTGGTTTCTGAATTCGGCTCTGCAGATTTCTAAGGCTGTTTCTCATTGCGTGACCTTCACAGCACCAGCATCAAATGATGTAGGGGTGTATTAACAAGGAAGAATCCTGGGCGCAACCCAGTACTCACCTGCACAATCAGAATATCTAAGGATGACATCTAGAAATAGGGAGTTTTTAAACTCTCCAGGTGATTCTTATGAACTTTGAAAGTTGAGCACTACTACAGTCTACTCCAGGTGGGGACAGTGTGAAGGTAGGTGGCAAGCGTGTAGGGACCCATTGAGACTGTGGCTTTTGACAGCAAAGGTGAGCTGCCAAGTTCTGAATGCACATCTTGCCTTGAGCTCCCAGCGTGCCCATCCATGCTCACTGCCCCTTGATCGAGTGGTCAGGACCTCCAATGTAACACACCCGAACTGGAGCTTGGGAGGACTACACTGTGAGCAGTCTCCTTCACCCCCTGTTCTCTTCCACTTCCCCCAGCTCAATGAACAACACCATAACCTGCTCTACTGTCCAAGCTAGACACCTGGGCATTGCCTCTGATTCTTACCTTAGTCCTCTTCCCGAATCTAACCCATCAGCAAGCTCTGGCCTCAGCAGGGGTTGGACCAGCTTGTTCTCCCACCAGTCTGTTTCTCTACTGCTTTGTCATCAGAAACTGCAATTGGGCATTTTTTTAATGTATAAGAGCTATTTGTATTTCTTTCCTTTTTTTTTTTTTTCTATAAGCAATCTACTCATGAACTTTCCATTGCTGGTTTTTTCCCACTCAATCTTAGGGGTTTTTTAAAATATGTTTTCGATGTTTTCCTATCCTACTCAGGATAAAACTCTGAGTTCCTCGTCATGATAGACTGAGGTCTGGTACCCTGCCCCTTCTTCCCTGTCCCATTCACCCCCTGCTGCTCTTTCTTACCCTCTGTGTCCACCCACACAGCCCTCCTTTATTTCTTTGTCAGGTCTCTTCAGGCTTATCTCTTTGTGTAGCTGAGGACTCAGCTCAACTCTCACCACCTCCCCGACCACAGAAACCCAAAGTAGCCTCCAGTCCACCCCATGCCTCAGGGGTCACTCTGTCACCTTTGTTTACATCTAGAAAAGCATGAGAATATTGAAGGAGAGGAAAGCTCTCCCAAGATAGAAAAGGGACAGAAAAAGGGACATGGGGACAGGCTTGGCCTGTTCCACAGTCTTCATCTGGAGCCTGGCCTCCACCACTAGGCTTCCCGGTAGCTCAGCTGGTAAAGAATCCATCTGCAGTGCAAGAAACCCTTGTTCAGTCCCTGGGTGGGGAAGATCCCCTGGAGGAGGGCGTGGCAACCCACTCCAGTATTCTTACCTGGAGAACCCCATGGACAGAGGAGCCTGGAAGGCTACATAGAGTCCATGGGGTTGCAAAGAGTCAGACACAACTGAACAACTTTCACTCAATCCACTACTGGGGCCCAGGTCCTTAACTGAAAGAGCAAGCCAGGGTGGGGGTGCTGGGAACATAGCTGGGAGGGAGTGGAATTCATGTCTTTCTTTGAGCATAAGCATAGCCTTGAGCAGTTGGGACCTAGTATACGGGGGGTCATCCATGTGTGATCTGTTGCTCTATGACCCTTGCAGCATCTCTGCATTGTAATTAACCAAGGAATCTGGAGTTTAACAGAAGAAGCAATTCTTGCTTTGGTCGGCCAGGGAAACGATTTTAGCTTGGCCGTGGCCCCTTGGATTTTCCAGCAGGGGACACACGGCAGTCTCTTTGAGATGAGACCAGCATCTTGTCCTTTTGTTAAGTTCCTATAAAATAAAGCTGCCAGATTCCCAGAAGATGAAAAATCCATTCTCTCCCTCCTGTTCACATAAGTGCATCTTCACGTCGTCACAGGCTTCTGCAGATTTTAATAAGGTCCCCTGTGTGGGTCTCTTCAAATATGGGCAAAAGAGTCAGAGTGAGAAAATGTCACATCGAATCAAGGGTGCTATAAATGCAGAGCCTGTGGCAGGCAGACGGCTCCTGAGCAGCTTGAACCAAGTCACAGTCTTTGCCTGTTGGTAACCAAAATGGGAGAATCTCATTTGGGGCCTTCCTTTTGGCCATTTCAATTAAATACTTGAATATTTTTTTCTGATTTAAAAAAAATTAATTTATTTTAATTGGAGAATAATTACAATATTGTGATGGTCTTTGCCATACATCAACATGAATCAGACACAGGTAAACACTTAGAAAGAATTTTTTTTAAGGGGAAGCTATATTTGAAATGGGCAAACAGCATAGCCTACTGATGGTGAGAGACCTTCAGAACTTTTATTTCCTGGGGGAGGGAAGTGCTTTAGAGACCAATTCCAGTTAAACATAAACACCTAGACACACAGACACAACCACCTCTAGCTCCCAAACAGTTTATGGATCCACATGTCTGTTATGTTAACGGTAACCAAGATCTACAGTCTGGATTCCTCTAGTCCTACCGTGTAAAGCAGCACCGCATGCTTTTGTGAGTGTCTGAACCCTTCCTGGTCTCTCTGGAGGGTTTGTTGTAAGGTAGCGGTTCTCTCCCAGGGGCTCGACAGTGAAGAATCTGCCTTCAATGCAGGAGACCCAGATTCATTCCCTGGGTCAGGAAGATCCTCTGGAGAAAAGAACGGCAACCCACTCCAGAATTCTTGCCCAGAGAATTCCTTGGGGTCACAAAGAGTCAGACACAACTGAACAACTCACACACACATACCACACATAGCAGTTCTTAAACAGGGAGATTTTGCCCATAGAGGATATTTGGAAATGACGTGAGTCTGAGTGAACTCCGGGAGTTGGTGATAGACAGGGAGGCCTGGCGTGCCGTGACTCATGGGGTCGCAAAGAGTCGGACACGACTGAGCAACTGAACTGAATTGAGACATATTTGGTGTCACAGCTGGGGAGAGAAGGGTGGTACTGATATTCAGTGAGTAGAGGCCAGAAATGCTGGTCAACTTCCCACAAAGCTTAGGACCGGCCCCCCACCCTCTGCCCCCAGCCAAGACGATCAAGACCCAGACTCCCACAGGACAAGGCTGGGAAGCCCTGTGGTAGAGATGCCTCTCTGCTGAGTCACTCGCATAGCCGTGTGAGGGCAGGGTCCAGTCTGCAGTCCTGGGGGACCCGGCCCGGGCCTCTGCTGTTTCGCTGTCTGCAGCTCTGGGGCGCTGCTGCCACCAGGCTGGCATCAGCAGAGCTGGAGAGGAACCCAGCACAGCGTCTTCACTGGGCTGGCCATCCCTTCCATCCCACACGAAGCCCTCTCCAGCTTTAGACTGGAGGTTTCGGGGGTAAGGAGGCAAAGGAAACCAGAGTTCAGTGGAGGAAACAATATCCAAATGTTCTCCAGTTGTTCTTCAGAGACATTTCCCTGCAAGGACCTTCTCGTGGTTTGTCTTTCCTCCTAAGGCCCTGACACCGCATGGTCCTTCCCTGCACACTGTCTACAACCTGCAACCAGTCCCAGCCCTGACTTCGAATGTTCTTCTATTACGCTTTGTTCTCTGTCTCTCTGATCCCCACCCAACTAAGGTTTTGGTGTGTGTCTGCATTTCAGAAACCTCAGAAAGGCCTGGGCTAACCAAAGAGCCTCCAACCTCAGCCTGACCGAAAAATCTCACAGAAACTTGTCAACGGTGATAGTTTCTCAAACATATTGCGAATCAAAATCATAGGCATGGGTCCCTCTCAAGCAAGTCTTTGGAATCAGAAAGGAGGACAAAAGAAAAATGCATTTTCCCCTGATTGAGCAAGGAGTGGGCATGTGGGTTTCTTTTGTTTTCTATTTTCAGATCTGTTAGGCATGGAGGGCTGTGGAGATTGATGATGAAAAGGATCAAGAAGTTCTAGATCCGAACTGTGACTCTAGTCCAGAAGCCATGTAATCTTGGGCAAGTTATTTACCTTCTTCGAGGTTTGGTTTCCAACATGGAGATGACAATGCTATCTATCCCACATGGAGGTTATAAGATTTAAATAAACTGTAAACAGTGCATGACACATAGCAGATCTTCAACGAATGTTAACTACAAATCTCAAATTTCTGACATCAGTAACATCAGAGATTCTGTACCAACTCCATGGAGAAGTCTGATTAATTAAAACTACTAAAAAGCAAAGAGAAGATAGACTCAGCCTTCCCACAGCCCCGAGGATAAAACCAATTTCTGAAGTATACAATTTTTACTCTAAGTGTGACCCTCAGAGAGCTTCTCAGGTGGTGCCAGTGGCAAAGAACCCACCTGCCAGTGCAGGTGACAGGAGAGACACAGGTTCAGATCCCTGGCTCAGGAGGATGCCCTGGAGGCGGGCACGGCAACCCACTCTGGCCTTCTCGCCTGGAGAATCCCACGCACAGAGGAGCCTGGTGGGCTACAGTCCATGGGGTCTCAAAGAGTCAGACACAACTGAAGCAACTTAGCACACACACAGTCCCAGGAGTAAAATCCTTCATCCTCACACCAGGAGGAGGGGACATCTTGGCATTCAGCTCCCATGCCAGGTGTTTCAGACAGCAAGGGTCCCTCCACAGTTTATATGTTGAACCTCAATGTGACCATATCCAGAGATGGGCCTTTTAAGGAGGTGATCCAAGTTAAAAGAAACTGGGATTCTTATAAGAAGAGAAAGAGACACCAGGAGGGCACATTCACAGAGAAAAGGCCACGTCTGCAGTCAAAGACAGTGGCCTCGGATGAAACCCGCCCTGCCGGCACCTTGATCTCAGACTTCCAGCCTCCAGAAATAAATTTCTGTTGCTGAAGGCACCCAGTCTGTGGAATTTTATTATGGCTGTCCTAGCCAAACAATACACTGGATAATACAAATGAAAAATCTGGCTTCTAAAAATTTGAAATTGGAGTGGTAAGATTCTTGAATGAAGTTTGAAATACTCATATACATGCCAGTTGAAACACTTGTATGCCAGCCAGGGGAACCAGGATGCAAGGAAAGATGATGTAAAAACCTATGGAGAAAATCACAAATGAGCAATACTTAAAATATCAATGCACTAAGCCTGGCACCAAGTGGAAACACACAGAAAAAGAAAGACATTTTAGCGATACTCAGACACTCTCATCCCCTCTGCTGGGCTAGGAAGTTGAAATAGGCTTTAGAAGGATGAACTATGCTTTGTTTAGCTTTGGTTCCTAGTGAATATTTGTGATAGTTTGTTCACTGACTGAGTGAGAAAAACACCATTCCAAAAGGAATATTCTGTGAAAAAAGAAAGAAAGTATCTGTAGGGGAATTGCTCAGAGGGGAAGAAAGAGAAAACTGCATTTTCTTCATTTTACAACTCTGACTACTCTGAACTTTACAATGATCGTAAGTTTAATAGAATCATTTTACAAAAGTAGCAAATATTTTTTTAAGGGCACACATTGACGTGTTAGTTCTAATCTATTCCTGCCCCTCTCACATTGAACTGGTGATGTCTGACGTAGCTTTCAGTGCAAAGTAGCACATTTAGGATGGATAAACAACCAAGTCCTTCTGTACAGCACAGGCAACTGTTCTCAGTCTCCTGGGATAGACCATAATGGAGAAGAATACTTAAAAAAGAATGTCTATATGTGTGTAGTTGAGTCACTTTGATGAACAGCAGAAATCAGCACTTCTTGTAAATCAACTACACTTCAATTAAAAAAAAAACAACCTGTCAGGCAGCCTTCATGTGGTTTTACTTGGACCTACCATCCTAGAGATAGGTTGTTTTTCACTTTTGTTAAAAAGAACAAAGTTTTTTAAATTTAAAAATAACAAAAAATTGTCCAGTTGGCCTCCGTGGAAATCGCTCACACATTTTAGAAATAGGATTGACTTTTTAGTTTTTATTATTCCAGTTCAGCTATTAACACCTTTAAAGGAGATATGCAAATCCATGATAGTTTCATTTATGGAAGCTAAAAGCCAATCAGTTAAAAATGGAAGGTTCTCCAGCTTTCTGCCATGTATTTAGAGATGTTGTCAGGAGTAAGCAGAGATTACAAAATAGACTGAGTAAGACAAATTTCCAACCATAGTCTGAGACACACTGCAGAGCTCTGGTGAAGGCTGATACAACCGCATATGTAGATTGGCCAGAGTTGTGTTTTTTTTGTGTTTTTTTTTTTAATTTTCAGAATGTCTTGAAAAAGAGAGAGATTTCTTTTGAAATGAGCTGTAAGAATGGCAGGCAAAGGTTACCCCGCATGAACTGTGACTGAGGCCCAAGCTTGCTTCTAAGTGGTGGCCTGACCTGGTCTGCAGGGGTTGCCACTTGTTTGATGTGACTTTGTGGGTGAACCCATACTTCAAAGGCACAGATCAGCAAGGGAGCATGTTTCTGGGTGTAAGATTTCCTGCTGGTGCAGGGCGAGTGGGGAGAAGGGCTGCCTGCCTCCCCGGGGAGGTCCTGGGATGGCTCCCTTGAAAGGTACCCTTGCCTTCTGGGAGACTTTAGACAAAGGCAGCTAATTCCCCATGCAGCTCTTTGCCTTTCCCGCCTCCTAACATCAGTCAAAGTCCTGATCACCTTGACGGCTCACAGGAATTTGTAAGTCTCATAAACAAAGCTTCATAGTGCATAACTTTCGAGAACACAGCTTTTCCCTAAGTTTAAATTTTTTTCCCCAAAGAAGAGCATTTAGGGATCCCTGGGTCTCTAGGTCCATGACTTTCTTCTCCCCAAGGAAGTCACCGTGGATGGCTATCCATCATCATAACTCTCCCCTTTTCCCCCAGTAGACAGCCCCAGCTCTAACTTTGAGGTGGTACTATCAGCCCGAAGTACAGAGAGATGAGTCAGTGAGTGAGTGAATGACTGAATGTGTGCACACACGCGTGCTGGCTGGCAGGAGTCCAGGATACGGGCTCAGAGCACCGTTCCCCACCTCCATCCAACAGCCTCACCAGACATCATCCTAGCAAGTTCCCTGCCACAATCTATGTCTTCTTTTAGCCATCAGACCTCACAAAAATGAAAAATAACCTTCTGTTCATGAAAGATGAGTACCACCTCCTTAAACAGTGCCGAGGTCCCTGATAAATTTATTATCCTAGCCTCCAGCTACCAGCTTCTGATGGCTCCTTAGTCAGTTCCACAAAGCTTGGTGTACTCTATGTAATGGAGTGTTTTTCCTTTTTTCTGTTTCTCTAATTTCTTATGAAGTCTGTCTACCTTAGGGGCCTGTGTGTTTATGCCACAGGAAGTTGTATGGAAAGTTCAATGCATGCTAGCTAGAACCATCCATCATATTAAGGGAAAAGGTGGAAAGGTGTTTTTGTTTCTACTCTTCCCTAAACTGTATAAGGCACATGGGTTTTCTTGCCACCATGGAAAATCTGTGGCCCACCTCCCACAAAAGCAATATGCCTGGCGGCTAAGACTCTGCCATTTGCTGTCCCTCTGGGCAACGTTTGAACTGGAAGATGAGGTTTCAAAGGACTAGTTTCTAGTTTCGCTTGATGGAAGCCAAGTTTGGGAATCGCAGGGCCAACTTCCCAGTCGGGCATCCTGTGCAGCCTGTGTGTGCAACCACAGGCTGTGTAACAAAGCAATCACACTGGCCTTGCAACCAGGGTTTACTTAAGGTTAAAACTCAAAACTAAACTCGAAGGAAACCGGAGCCCATCACAACTGAGATAAGAAGAAAATAGAAAACACGGGGAACTCACGGGGACAGAAACCATCAAGTTTCCCATTGCTCTTAATTTGTCAGAATCACATCAGA
>SJYC01131558.1:0-22597 GCA_006408675.1 Madoqua kirkii
CCCTCCCTCCTTCCCAAAGTGATGCTGCAGTGACCCTGACAGAGGGCAGGGATTTAGACATGGCCAGAGAGCTCCGGGGCTCTGCCCGGGTGGGCTGACCGCCGTAGCCCAGCTCTGCTGAGCGCTGCGCGTGACCGGTCCCCGTAACTCACTCTCCTTAGAAGTAAGTTTCAGCACCTAGCAAGTGACATTTAACTCTGCCTCCTGTGAAAGGGCACTTAGAGGCCATTACCACTCATTCCCTAAGCTCTTTCTGGACTTGAATTCGTGTGAGAACAAAGGGGAAGCCCCGCGGCATTCTCCTTGCCCGCCGCCCACACACAGAAACGCGGCTTGGTGTGGGCGCTCTTTCGACAGCCCCGTACTTGAAATCTCAAGGTTCAAGGTATCCACTGCCCAGAGAACGAAAGCACAGTAACAGTCCATCACGGGGACAGGACCTGGCATTTACCGAGCACTGGCAACATGCCCGGCAACAAGCACTGGTCACGGATGAGACCATGTCATCCTCATCACAACCGGACGATGTACAGGAAACTCAGGCACAAAAAAGGCACAAAAAAGGTGAAGTGACCGAGATCACACCACTGCTAAACAGAGAAACCAGGCCGTCTGACTCCCGAGCTTTTGTTCTCAAATACATTCTTATAAACACTGTCAGTGTGCGTGTCTGTCCAGAATGTAGAGAGGTGGGTTTTGGTGGGGAGGGGTTGGAGGTGCCACGAGGGCAAGAAGGAGCAGAGGAGGAAAGGCATCTTAGGAAATGTGGCAGGAGGCTCAAGGGGCCATCTTCCAGGCAGTCTAAAGGGGCCTTTAAGCCAGAGTCTCCACAGTACGCTGCTGGCAGGATGTATAACAATTTCTCATGCCTTCCCAGTGACAATTTGAGGAGACCAACTCAATAAACATCATTCACCAATTACTGGAGTTTCTAAGGAATTTCCTTGGAAAAAGGTGTGAATTGCAGTAAAAAGTAAGTCCTAACCTTTCCAGCTCCCCAAGCTCACTTTCTGCAGATCTTCTCTGAGAGGGGGCACAAGCGGCAGGTGAGGGTGATGAGAAAGGGGGGAGAATGGAAGGGTGACAAAATCCCAGACCCAGAAAAGTCTCTCCATCTCACACTGTCTTATAAAAATGAACAGAACTATCCTGCTTTGATGTTTCTCCCCAGATGGATACCTCCCATCTCCAAGGCTGCAGAGACAGAAAACAAAGGCATCTATCTGGTCCTTCAGACACAAGCCCTGTTTCGGAAAGTGACTTGTCCTGGCACCTTGTTAGGGAATTTGAGGTGTGCCATGCAAGAGAGATTTACCCGGTGGCTCAGATGGCAAAGCATCTGCCTACAACGTGGGAGACCTGGGTTCGATCCCTGGGTTGGGAAGATCTCCTGGAGAAGGAAATAGCAATGCACTCCAGTATTCTTGCCTGGAAAATCCCATGGATGGAGGAACCTGGTGGGCTACAGTCCATGGGGTCGCAAAGAGTTGGACACAACTGAGAGACACTTACTTTGCTTTATGCAAGGTGGCTGTGTGAAATTGTCACTCTATGGGTCCAGTGCCCTCTCTTGCAGAGAAGGCAATGGCACCCCACTCCAGTCCATGGGGTCGCACAGAGTTGGACATGACTGAGCAACACTTACTTTGCTTTATGCAAGAACAGTGCGTGGCTGTGTGAGACCGCCACTCTATGGGTCCAGTGCCGTCTCTTGCCTTGGTCCCTCCTGCACGGAACAGCCACTAACCCCAAGCGAAGTCTTCTGTGGGTAGAAGTAAAAAGATGAAAATAGAGCCTGTTATATTTTATTTTTACTAACATAACCTCAGGAAACATTCCTGTTAGACAACCTCAGACATCATCCAGTGCCATTCTCCCTTCACTCAAAACACAGGTATGAGCCCTGAATATGTCCAATGCCACATGTGACCTGAAGCTCTGATCCCACTCTGAACCTGACTCAATCTTTCACCCTGACCACATCGTATACAGATCCCCAATGATGTAGATGGGAATGCATCATTCAACAGGGCAGAGGTGGTTCATAAAGACAAAAATCATATGATATCACTTATAAGTAGAATCTAAAAAGACAAATGATACAAATGAACTTATTTACAAAACAGAAACAGACTCACAGGCTTAGCAAACAAACTTATGGTTACCAAAAAGGAAAGGGGGGAAAGGATAAATTAGGAGGTGGGGATTAACATGTACACACTAATATATATGAAATGGAGAAGGCAATGGCACTCCACTCCAGTACTCTTGCCTGGAAAATCCCATGGATGGAGGAGCCTGGTGTGCTGCAGTCCATGGGGTCACTGAGAGTTGGACACGACTCAGTGACTTCACTTTCACTTTTCACTTTCATGCATTGGAGAAGGAAATGGCAACCCACTCCAGTGTTCTTGCCTGGAGAATCCCAGGGACAGCGGAGCCTGGTGGGCTGCCGTCTATGGGGTCGCACAGAGTCGGACACGACTGAAGCGACTTAGCAGCAGCAACAGCATATATGAAATAGATAACCAACAAGGACCTGCTGTATAGCACAGGGAACTCTGTTCAATACTTTGTAACAACCTAAATGGGAGAAGAATTTGAAAAGGAATAGATAACTGTATCTGTATTACTGAATCACTTTGCTGGATACTTGAAACTAACACACCATTGTTAATCAGCTATACTACAAGATAAACTAAAAATTCAGAAAAGAAGCTTCCTGTGAATCAGTGTATTAACTTTGGATAAGCATTCTTCACTGCAGTGTCTTTCTAGAGGGATCTAAACCAAAAGTCATTTGAAAAAGGTGTGACTCTCTTGGCCAATATTCAGTGTTGGTAAAAATCCTATGTTCTCATAGGACAGTCCTAAAGATAGGGTCTCTGAATGAGGGCAACTGAGATAAAAGAAACAAATGTAGCAGCCAAGTACTGATGGCTGATGGCTGATGGGACCACAGGCTCCACAGGGTAGAAAGCCTGCCTATTTTACGTCCACAGTGAACCAGCATTAACAGAAAACATGGTCAAGGGTGGACACTCAATACATTTCGGTTAAATAAATTAACAAAAGGGTGATGGAAGAGGGGTTCCTCAGGCATTTCTGTCTGCTCCAGCCACCACGTTTCCCCAGTCACTCAATGGCAATGTGCAGGTCTCACACTCCCAGATCAGACCATAAACAGCATCTTCTTAAAGAATGGGACCTTTCCTTTTTAAAGATTTTTTTTTAATGAGGGCCATTTTTTTTTAAGTCTTTATTGAACTTGCTACAATATTGCACCTGTTTTATGTTTTTGGTTTTTGGGCCATGAGGAAAGTGGGATGTTAGCTCCCCTACCAGAGACCAAACCTGCACCCCATACACTGGACGGTGAAGTCTCAACCACTGGGTCAGCAAGCAAGTCCCTGGGGCCATTCTGCAACAGAGCACCTTTTTTTCTTTTGAAGAGAGTACCATTTAAGAGAGCACCATTGGTGCTTTAAAAGTGTGAAGGAGCTCCCTGCCCACGGATGGGAAAGAAGAGCTGACTCCCGGAATGGCCTTCCCCTATCCTACTTTGTCAATGCGGGAGCCCCACAGTACCCCTGGATGATATCTTCCCCTTCTCAGGGTTACCCTCTTGAATTCTCAGGTTTCTGGTCTCTGCAGTATCAGTAATTCTGGTTAAATGTGTTAAGTGAGGAAAGGTGTCATTTCTGGATCACAAATTTGGGGGTGTTTGGGAAGACAGGAACAGAAATGATTTACTGATAGAAACGTCAAGGTATTCATTGACAGTGTCAAGTCTTGTGGGGAATGAGCGGGTGTCTAAGGCAGCCAAGCCTTCTCAGTGGAAATTCCACAAGGGCTAAGCAAGTGCTGCACTCAGAGGTGATCTTCCCCCATCCATCCCCCTATAGTCAATGCATGGCCATGGTTTGGGGGTCAGGTTAAAACTATAAACATAGTCTCTAAATGAGCCAGGGGTCTGCTTTGAGCATGAAAAGTGAGTAGTGGCACAGGAAGCAACATCCATGCAACTATAAGTTTGGGTGTAAAATAGACATGCATCTCTTCCACTGAAGGGTGAAATATCACACCCCTCCACCTGGCCACCCCGAGCAAAGGGACCACGCTCTCCCTCCACATTCCAGGAGAAGCTGCCCCCCTCACTGTCTATTGAAGAGAATCTTCCCAGAGAAAGCAGAGCCTCACGCAGACCTAAAACCTCATATTTGTTGAGAAAAACCCATACTAGCTGTTTGTGCTAATGAGTCCAGCCTCCCATCTATCCAATTAAACGGACAAACAGGGATCACTAAAGTTTCGAGAGAAAGAAGTCATAAATTAAAATTTTCACCTCTGGAACCAAACTAATTCTAAGGAGAAAGGAGAAAATAAAAGTGTGTCAAACACCTGCTTGAAGAGTGTTAAATATTGATTTATTCTGAGCAGTAGGAAAATACATGTCAGTATATTAAAAATATGTGGCTACACACGAGATAACCAGAAATAAGATGTACATCTCCCAAAATACTGGAGGCAATGTACAACACAAAATCAGAAAAGAGTCAAAGAATATCCAGGCAGTCCAGCAACAGGAGTGAGAAGATCACAGCAGACAGAGATGAGAATCAGATTAAATAATACGTCTCCACAGGAAAAGCAAAGGATTCGAACTTCCCCATAGAAAGAGAAAAGCTTTCAGGTTAGGTTTTAAAAGAAAAAAGCTGCATTCATGTGGTTTCTAAGGGAAATACTTTAAAGCTGATTTGAAGATTGAAAATATTTATGAACATATGTCAAGCAGGAGCTGGAGAGGCAATTCATAAGGAAGAACTACAGTCTATACGAGAAGACGCTCCACTGCTGGGCATACACATCGAGGAAACTCGAATTGAAAGAGACACATGTACCCCAATGTTCATTGTAGCACTGTTTATAATCGCCAGGACATGGAAACAACCCAGATGTCCATCAGCAGATGAATGGATAAGAAAGCTGTGGTACATATACACAATGGAGTATTACTCAGCCCTCAAAAAGAATAAGTTTGACGCAGTTCTAATGAGATGGATGAAACTGGAGCCGATTATACAGAGTGAAGTAACCCAGAAAGAAAAACACCAATACAGTATACTGACACATATATATGGAATTTAGAAGACAGTAATGATGACCCCGAAAGTGAGACAATATAAGAGACGCAGAGGTATAGAACGGACTTTTGGCTTCAGAGGGAGAGGGAGAGGGTGGGAAGATCTGGGAGAATGACAATGAAACATGTATACAATCATATGGGAGATGAAGCACCAGTCTATGTTCAGTACAGGATACAGGATGCTTGGGGCTGGTGTATGGGATGAACCGGGGGGGATGGGCAGGGAAGGGAGGTGGGAGGGGGCTTTAACATGGGGAGATCGTCTACACCTGTGGCTGATTCATGTCAATGTATGGCAGAACCAATACAGTACTGTGAAATGGAATAAAGCATTAAACAAACAAACAAACAAACAAAGAATGAGATGAATTTAAATGCCCATGAGACACCATTTCCCACCTGTAATAAGATGGGCAAAAATCTTAGCAATTGAGAAATGCTAGTGCTGGTGAGGATGTAGGCAAATAAGCACTGCAGATGGAACTACCAACTGGCCGGGGTTTTCCTAGAAACGGAGGGGGCTGCATGGAGAGAGAACAGAATAATGGCCCACTGACTCGCCTCCAGGATAAAATCTGGACCACAGGCACCCTGGTGACAAGTTTGGTCAATCAGTCACATCATCACAAAGGGTGCCAGTCTAGACCCATCTCTGAGCCTGCCTTATTTTGTTCTCTTGTGCACGTTTCTCTGCTAGAGCGGGCTTTGATGTCCACATCTACCTTACTGTTCTTGTAAGATGAAGTTAACTAGTGTGTGTAAAATGTTTTGCAGAATATAAAAAAGCCTCATAATGTGTGACACAATCATTTTGATAAGAATTAAATGCATTGACAGGCACCTACAAGAAGCATAGAAAAAATAAAATGAGCATAGGACTAGACAAAATCTGGACTTCCCTGGTGGTCCAGTGGTTAAAACTGCATGCTCCCACTGCAGAGGCAAGGGTTCAATCCCTAGTCAGAGAAGATCCCCACCTTCCACATGACCAAAAGAAAAACACTAGACGAAATGTGGCTCACTGCACCTGAATGTTTTTATTCTGCCTCAAAAGTTACAGGATACTTGAAAAGAAGTACATTCACCATCCTTGGGTGGGTCCAGATTACACAGTCGGGGCTTCGGCTTGTTTTCTTTATAGGAAGGCAGCAAGAAGTTCCCCACTCCCCCACAGCTGTTCCTGTCTAAAGCTTTCACAATCACTGGGCTTCTCAGCCCTCTTAGGAGAAACCAAGGGAAGTGCTTTTAGCAGCCGGGTCCCAAACCCAGGCTACGGGGCCCGGTGTGGCTTGTCAACCCCGAAGTGGGAGGCAGGGACGTGGGTTTTGGCTACACCCTCCATGGCCTGCCTTTTAATGTCACAGCTGCTGCTGTTTTTGAGGGTGACGTATGAGCAGGCTCCTGACACTAGGGACAGAGAGACTTCTACCATCCAGAAATGACAGGGTTTCTCTGAGGGAACGTTTTCTCTAAGACCCTTGATGGCGTCCTGAAAAGTCAGCACTTACACAGAAAATTTCCACTGATCCGAGACATTCTATATGATTGCCATCATTCTAGAACCAAGCAGTTTCCTCTAAAAAATGTTATCAGGTAGAGGTCAATGTATTTTAGGAGTAGTTAAGATATTAGGTTGGATCTGGGTCTATGTCTTACCAGGTCTGCAAACTTGTATGTTATTTCAGTTCTTTGTGCCACAGACTCTTTTTTTCCTCTTAGCAACTTTCAAATATACAATAAAATTTTATTAATTATAATTCCCATGCTGTGTATTATGCCCCCAGGGCTTATTCCAGTTATAAAACTGAAAACTTCTACTTCTTGACCCCATGATCCATTTTACCCACCCCTTACCTCTGGCAACCACCAATCTGTTCTATATTTGTGTTTGTTTGACCTTTTGTTTGTACTCCTTTTTTTATGTTCTATAATAAGTGAGATCATATGCTATCTGTCTGATTTTATTTCACTAAGTATAATGCTCTCAAGGTCCATTTGTGTTGTTTCAAATGGCAAGATTACATTCTTTTTTATGACTGAGTATGCATATATATGTGTGTGTGTGTTTATCTATAGATAGATAAATAAATCACATCTTCTCTATCCATCCATTCATATATAACTCATTTCTATATCTAGGCCATAGTGAATACTGCTGCAGTGAGCGTGGGGTTGCATACATATATATTTTCAAATTAGTATTTTCATGTTCTTTGAATCAGTACACAGAAATGGAATTGCTAGATCATTTAGGGGTTCTGTGTTTAATTTTTTTTTGGAACCTCCATATTCTTTTCTGTTAGTGGTTACACCAATTTGAATTCCCATCAATGGTACACAAGAGTTTCAGTTTCTTCACATTCTTGACATTTGTTATTTCCCGTCCTTTTGCTGCTAGCCATTCTAACAGGTGTGGCTTGATTTGCCCTTTCCTGATGATAAGTGATGTTCATGGACCTTTTGACCATCTGTATGTCTCTTTTGGAAACCGTCAACTCAGGTCCTCTACTCATTTGTTTTTTTCATTGGATTGTTTGGGGTTTTGATATTGAGTTGTATGAATGCTCTGCATATTTTGAATACCTGAACAGGTATATAATCTGTAAGCATATTCTGCCACTCAATAGGCTGCCTTTCCATTCTGTTGATGATTTCCTTTGCTCTGCAGAAGTTTTTTATTTTTCTGTAGTCTGACTTATTTTTGCTTTTGCTGCCTTTCCTTGGTGAGTCAGACACAAATGTCATCACCAAACCAATGTCAAGGAGCTCATTGCATATATTTTTTTCTGTTTTGTGGTTCCAGGTCTTACATTCAGGTCTTTAACCCATTTTGAGTTAATTTTTGTGTATGGTATAAGATAGTAGTCTAATTTCATTCTTTGGCATGTGGCTGTCAGTTTTTCCAACGCCACTTACTAAATTCATTTATTCCTTCTTTGTATTAACAGGGGGATAATAATAGCAGCTTCCCATGGGCTTGTTATGAGAACGAAATGAGACAGTGCAGGGAAGCCCTGCACGCAGTCCCGGGAGTGGAGAGCGCTTGAGAAAGAGGAGCGTTGGTTTTCCTTATTGTCTCATTCATACTCTGTTATCCTTTCCCTTCCATTCAGGCAGAGTCACCATTTCGTGAGCACACGGGTTAGCAAATGACAGCACTGGGCAGGATAACATTTGGCCACCCAGGAGGGAGAGACCAGATGGCCGAGGTTGCATTTACAGACACACACCAGGAAGAACCAGGCTAGTAACAGTCTTGCGTCAACTGGGGGGTGGGGGGGAAACAGTTTGAAAATGCACTAAGTCAGGAACAAGAGGACAAGCTTACTACCTGTCACTAGATGTTGGATTAACTGAGGGGGCATAACTGGGAATTAGATCCAAACTGGACTCAAGCTCAATTCCCATGGCTTCTTCAAACTAATCTAGAAGTAAGAGAACAACGCCTCCCTTTCTGACAAGTCGGTTCAGGTTCAGGTCTAGAAACATGTCTATAACTGAAACCTTCCCATCCCTTCCTGACCCATTCCCTACATTCCTTTCTCCAGGGGATCTTTCTAACCAGGGATCGAACACGGGTCTCCTGCATTGCGGGTAGATTCTTTACTGGCTGAGCCACCAGGGAAGCCCTTACTACTTTTCCCATCTCCTCCTGACCTGTTCACTATGTCTTTCCTTGATTCAGAATTCCACTGTGACCTGGGCTGTAGAAACTGGAGAGATCATCCCTTCCAACCTAACAACGGCAAAAGCTGAATACATTACAAAATCATAACTTATACTCTGCAAGTACTGAGGTCACAGGGCAAAGAAGTAGCCTGAAATCCAAGGAAAGAGAGGCATCTCCAAGGAAATGTTGAGGAAGAGTGTTGGTTCACTTTTAGACACTGGATGAATGAAGACACTGGATATCACACATGCAGGTGTAAAGAGTTCAACTAAAGGTCTTAACAAATTGCTAAAGGTTAAGGGCAACCGTGGAGAAGGCAATGACAACCCACTCTGGTGTTCTTGCCTGGAGAATCCCAGGGACGAGGGAGCCTGGTGGGCTGCCATCTATGGGGTTGCACAGAGTCGGACACGACTGAAGCGACTTAGCAGCAGCAGCAGCAAGGGCAACCATGTAGGATCCTCGGACCTCTGAGGATTTCCCCTCACTCAGAGAGTTTCTCCATGACTGCTCTCCCAGGGGTTCATGTGAAAGTCTGAGGAAGAGGGCAGTGGCTGCTAAAGAAAGGGACCTATCTGTACCCCTCTACCCCACAAAACACAAGCCTAGAGATGTTACAGGAGACGCAGCAAGCCTGCCACTTTGATGGCACAGGAGACAACCCACTGCATCTCGGGAAGAAAGGAAAGAAGAGGAAAACCTTTCATCCCTGGGGAAGGGCAGGAAATCATTTGGGGGCTGAGTTCCTATACAAATGACATCAAAGGTCTTCTGGTTTGGGGAGGAGTGCAAAACTCTTCAGCACAAGACTGGCAAAGATACCAGTCAGTGCGACTGGCAAGAAGAGAGGGTGCAGGATCTCGGAGGATGCTTCCCATACAAGGCTCAGGCCACCAGGATCACTGGGACCGAGGCTAGAGCAGAAGAGGAGGGGACCACACCACCCTCATCCCAAGCCAGGCACCGAGGGACTGTCCCAGAGAGACCACGCCGTGGGGCGGGATCCCAGAGAAGCCTTAAAGTCGAGGGGAGAAGCAAAACGTTAAGAAAAACCTTCCAAGCCCATAGCTACCACCCCAAGCATAGGACAGTGCCTGAGCAGTTTGAAGCCAGTGTTTAGGAAGATGATCATTGCCATGACAAAACCTAGACTCAGATCAAGTTTGGTCAACCCAGCTGCCATGTGAATGACTGAGTACCCAAAACGGCCTATCTGCAGGAATCAATAATATTACCTCAGTGTATTTTGTCCTACACACAGTGTCTGTAATACAATAAAAGGTGCTGAGGTATGCACAAAAACAAGAAGAAATAAACACAATTCACAGAAAAAGACCTGGACACGACCCAGGTATGGGAACTATCAGGCTGGGAATTTAAAATAACTATCATATGCATGAAGCTTCCCAGGTGGCGCTAGTGGTAAAGAACCCGCCTGCCAGTGCAGGAGACGACATAGGAGACACAGTTCGATCCCTGGGTCGGGAAGATCCCCTGGGATTTTCCAGTACTGGCAGATGGCAATCCTATGCACAAAAACAAGAAGAAATAAACACAATTCACAGAAAAAGACCTGGACACGACCCAGGTATGGGAACTATCAGGCTGGGAATTTAAAATAACTATCATATGCATGAAGCTTCCCAGGTGGCGCTAGTGGTAAAGAACCCGCCTGCCAGTGCAGGAGACGACATAGGAGACACAGTTCGATCCCTGGGTCGGGAAGATCCCCTGGGATTTTCCAGTACTGGCAGACGGCAATCCACTCCAGTATTCTTGCCTGGAGAATCTCATGGACACAGGAGCCTGGCGGGTATTATCCATAGCGTTGCAAAGAGTCAGACACAACTGAAATGACTTGCTACACAGCACACATCATATACATGGTCAAATTTCCAGTGGGAAAGAGGCACAACGTTCGTGAATAAGTGGGGAATAGACACGGTGAGGGTAAGTCAAATGGAAATGCTAGAAATACAATCATGAAAAGAGAGATGAAGAATGTCTCTGACAGGCTCAATAGGAAATATGATAAAGCCAAGAAAATAAATAATGAACACGAAAAGAGAGCAACAGAAATGATCCAAACTGAAACACACAGAGGAAATGAGCAAGGAAGAAAGAACACTGCATTGGAGAACTGTGAGGCACTCAAATATTCTAACATGCAAGTAGCTGGTAACCTAGAAGAAGAGACTTCAAGACAAAAGAAAAGTTGAAAAGACAGTAGACACAAATTTTTTTTTTAATAATGAAAGGCATAAACCACAGATCCAAGGATATCAGAGAACCCCACGCCAGGTCACTCCCCTCACTCATAAACTCAGACTATAGTCTGTATGATTCCATTTATATGATACTGAAAGAGAAAAGAAAAGATACAGAGATAGAAAATTAATCAGTGGTTTCTCGAGGGCCAAGAGTGTGGGGAGTGGTATTTTACTTGGTGACAGTTTGGGGCAATAATGAAAAACTTATGCTTATAACATATATGCTTATAAATATATGCTTACATATTTTTCTGTTTGTGGGAGTTACTGAGTTATGACGTGTGCATTTTACATTATAAGAAAGTTCCTATGTATGGCATGAGATGAATTTGGGGGCGATGGACATGTTCTATATTTTGACAGTGATCAGTTACATGACTGTGTTTGTTGAAACTGCTAGAAATGTATATTTTAAAGGATAATTTTACTTTATAAAAATGATTGTTGTTACTCAGTCACTAAGTTTTGTCTCACTCTCTGTGACCCCGTGGACTGTACGTAGCACACCAGGCTGCCCTGTTCACTATATCCCAGAGTTTGTTCAAATTCATGTCCATTGAGTTGGTGATGCCATCCAACCATCTCATCCTCTGCCATCCCCTTCTCCTTTCCAACTTACCCAGCATCAAGGTCTTTTCCAGTGAGTCACCTCTTTACATCAGCTGGCCAAAGTATTAGAGGTTAGCATCAGTCCTTCCAGGGAATATTCAGGATTGATTTCCTTTAGTACTGACTGATTTGATCTTCTTGCTGTCCAAGGGACTCTCCTCTCAAGAGTCTTCTCCAACACCACAGTCCAAAAGCATCAATTCTTCAGCACTCAGCCTTCTTTATGGTCCAACTCTCACATTCATACACGACTACTGGAAAAACCATATCTTTGACAAGATGGACCTTTGTGGGCAAAGTAATGTCTCTGCTTTTTAATATGCTGTCTAGGTTGGTCACAGCTTTTCTTCCAAGGAACAAGTGAAGGTGAAAGTCACTCAATCTTGTCCAACTCTTTGTGACCTCATGGACTATACAGTACATGGAATTCTCCAGGCCAGAATACTGGAGTGGGTAGCCTTTCCCTTCTCCAGGGGATCTTCCCAACTCAGGGATCGAACCCAGGTCTCCTGCATTGCAGGCAGATTCTTTACTAGCTGAGCCACAAGGGAAGCTGAAGAACGAAGGAGCAAGTGTCTTTTAATTTCATGGCTTCAGTTACCATCTGCAGTGGTTTTTGAACCCAAGAAAAGAAAATCTGTCACTACTTCCAATTTTCCCCCTTCTATTTGCCATGAAGTGATGGGACAAGATACCATAGTCTTAGTTTTTTGAATGTTGAGTTTAAGCCAACTTTTCCACTCTCTTCTTTCACCCTCATCAAGAGGTTCTGGGTTGCCATTTCTTTCTCCAGGGGATCTTCCTGACCCAGGGATTGAACTGGGATCTCCTGATTTCAGGCAGTCTCCTACATTGCAGGCAGATTCTTTACCAGCTGAGCCACCAGGGAAGCCCTATATAAATAATTCCTGACTGCTTGGTGATGGTGCTAGGTCAGTCCATCATCTCTAAATAATTAATGTGCAAACTGAATTTCATACTCCTATGTTACCCAATGGGTTAGATGTAAAAATTGGCCCAAGACAACACCAGACTTAATGATCTCACTTCCCTATGATGAAAATGGAGACAGAGTGGTCTTCATGATGGAATAATTACATATATAGTATCAACAAGCTGTGAATAGTAGGGAGTGAAGGAGATACTGAGTCTTGACATCTGGTCTTAGATGATGGGCCCCACGAGAGAAAAGATGGACAAAACCAACTGCATTAAAATTTTGCTGCTCCTGCTGAGCAGTCTTTATAAAGTCATACAATGGTGCATTAATGGAAATGCCTGGTTTCATAGGGTATCCCCTGGCAGTAAAACTTCAATTTATGTTTTTGGAACATTTTTCTCATAGTTGATTTCTTCACACCGGTCTAGGCAGGAAGTCTCTTGTGGCAAGAGTTCTAAATTCACATTAAGTCAGAAAGTTTGGTGACTTATTCTCTGGAGAGTTTCAGAACTAAGGCTTCCTTTATTATGTAATAAACAATAACCTCTCTCATGTCTATAAGTAAGCTTCTTTCAAAGCTCTACATATCTTATATTTATTTTTCTCATTAATCTCTAAACTACCTGCTTCAAATTAGGGGGGAAATGAACACATCACCATTTATCACATGTAAAAGTTAAACCAGTAACAAGGTGAGCTCTCAATTGTTTCTCAAACCTAATTAAAGAAGAGACCCCATTTAGAAGAAGAGATGATGGAGGCTAGGATTTCACTGAAAACTCTCTTATAAAGATAAGCATCACTCTAGGAGTCAACCCTTTCTCACCAGAAGCCATTTGTTTATGAACAGTCTCATTATTTTTATCTTCTAAAAAGAATGTGGCCATCACATTTATATCAAATACCAAGAGGCTGTCTTTTGGTTTTGAAGGGTGTCTGAGTTACTTAATAATCACAGAATTTTGTGCTTGAGGAAGACTCTCTCTGGTGTTGAAAGATGTCTGAGTCACTTAGGAGACGCAGAAGGATGGCTCCCTGCCAGCTCGTGGGTTATCTAACATCTGAGCAGCCCAAAGTTCATGTTGGCTGTTTGCATTAATCACCGTAATTTGACTAACAAGCCCGAAGTGACAGCTCAACCTCAGGATAGCACTGAGGCCAGAAACTGAACAAAGACAAGAAGAAGCAGGGGCGGTGGGGAGGCAGAAAGCCCCTGCTCCCCTCCAGGGCAGCTGAGACTCTCCAAAGTGTCAGGACAGACAGTTCAAGCCAAAGGAGATCATCATGGGGTGCCAGGTGGGAGGGCGACCATCCCCGCTTCCTGCTCACCTCGCCTGGGTTTCCTCTTTCTGCAGGTCTTACTCAGCCTCCCTCTGACCTGGGCTGTGGCTCTGTGTGTGAAGCTGCCATGCCTGGACTTCATGGTACCTTTGTCCATGGCCTCTTTTGTCATGCGGATCAAAAATTCAACCTGGGTACTTCTGAGTTCAAATCATCAGATTTGGTCATTTTCTGCTCAAAATAATAATCCTTTACCTCCAGGGATTAGGTAAAGACAGACTTTTTAGTATTCTGGCAAAATAAGAACGAACACTTAATTTACAAGGAAACTGTGCCCCTCACAGCAGCACCTCGCAAAGCATAAGACATGACATCACTGAGCACAGATGACTGATTTTAGGATCTGAAGTCAAGGAATTGATTAGCCTGCTTCCTAGGCAGGACCCTTAACTTTCCCAAAGTTTTTCATGTTGTCTCTTCCATTCTGCTTGAAGTACTCTATCTGGCCGAGTATTACAGCTATATTTTCAATAAAGCTTCTTTACTTCTTTATAGTAAGCAACTCAACCTACCGGTTAAGTCGTGACACACTGCTGTGCAATCAAGTACTCTTCCAAAAATGCTCCTCCATTTTCTGAACTGAGTTTCACATAATACTATTTTCTGAGAACCCTGTTTTAGCAGACTTAGACCAGAAGCAGGCCCCCTCAGAAACCACTTGTATATTTGTGCGTTTTGAGACTCTTCACAAGCAAAAATGGTGTGCATGGTTTCCTAAACTTATTTGACAAAATAACCCTTTTAATGCAATGTTGTTCCATATAATCAGTCTGGGAATTTCTGTCAAAATCATAAATTAATTTCCCTTCCCAGTAACCAGAAAGACTACTTCGTGTCTGCAAAATTCAACACTGTGTTTCCCATTCTCTAGTCAGATCTTTTAATGCAATGTTGTTCCATATAATACAGTCTGGGAATTTCTGTCAAAATCATAAATTAATTTCCCTTTCCAGTAACCAGAAAGACTACTTCGTGTTTGCAAAATTCAACACTGTGTTTCCCATTCTCTAGTCAGAATCCTACCTCCTCTCTGAGATCATTTGCTAAACAGGCACCATTCACACAGTCTGAGTCTAGTTCCTCTCGCCTGAGCTTACCATCGTCTGTAACTCCTCAGGTGCTAAAAAGGATTCCTCTCTTTACATAAGAGAGGACTTTCAGGATTGGATTCATTACACTTACGATGATCTCACACATATAACACCAGGAAGAGGGCCCTCTCACATTCCTCCACAGTCAGTCCTAGCCGGGGATGGTGCTATCTCTGCCCCTCCCCCACCCCACCCCCAGCCAGTCAGCCCGCTTCCTTCTGCTCCACTTTAATCAGCTACAATTTTTAAATCTGTATGTTAGAGAGCAGCCATAACACATACTCCACGACTGATTCCTGATGTTTAATAAGAGAGAAATAGAAACATCCATATGTTTCTTTCAAGCCATGTAGGTCTTCTTGTTCACAATTAAAACGTGATGCAAAAGGAAAACAGGTTCTTTTCACAATTATAAACCTGCTTGATTATATCCTAACATTTGATTTCTGAAAACAAGAAGATACAGTGATATTCAATTTCTTTCAGTTGCTAATTAAACTTTATTTCTGGTTTCATAAGTACAAATAAAGAAGATTTTGAGAAATATTCATTCTGAATAGTTTGTCATTTTTTTCTTTGTTTCTTAAAGTGTGGGTTCTTAGCATTTGGAAGAAAACAAAGATTGCCAAAGGGTGGGAAGAGGTGTCTCTTGTTTTCATATAGATCTCAAAGCTTGAGTCATCCATGTCATTTTCAGACCCAAGTGTTCAAAGCTGACTCAAAGGGTGGGGTAAAGTGGGGGTTGAGTTGAGTTTTAAAGTCAATCCAGCACCCTGTGACATTATCACAGGAGCGCCTTCATTCATTGTCACCTCATATGTCTGTCCTGGTGCCTTCCCAGGGCTCCCCAGATAAAAGTAAGTTAGGCTCTGTTCATTTCCCACAAACGTCCTCTCCTCTTAGAGATCGTGGGATTTCCCTGGAAGCTCAGCTACCTCTACCTGCAGTGCAGGAGACCCTGGTTCAATTCCTGGGTCAGGAAGATCCCCTGGAGAAGGGATAGGCTATGCATTCCAGCATTCTTGGGCTTCCCGGTTGCGCAGATTATTAAACAATCTGTCTGCAATGAGGAAAACCGGGGTTCGATCCCTGGATTGGGACGATCCACTGGAGAAGGGTATGGACAGAGGAGGATCTGGTGAATCCCAGGGACAGCTGAGCCTGGTAGGCTCCAATCCATGGGGTCGCAAAGAGCTGGCCACGTCTGAATGACTAAGCACAGCACTTAGAGATCATGTGGTAACTAGCAAAACAAATCCAAATATTTGGACTTGTCCTGGCGTGCTGCAATTCATGGGGTCGTGAAGAGTCAGACACGACTGAGTGACTGAACTGAACTGAAATGAGCTTAATACCCAAATATTCTGAGATCCTCAATACCAGCGATTCCTGACTTATGATGGTTTAAGACTTTTCAATTTTACAAAGATATGAGAGTGATACTCATCCAGGAGAAACTGTAGTTTGAATCTGAATTGTGATCTTTTCCCAGGGTGGAGAGATGAGATACATACTCCCATGATGCTGGGTGGCCTCAGCCTCCAGGCAGCCAAGTGACTGGCAGGGCAAACAATCAGTGCACTTACTGCCATTCTGTACCCAGGTGCCCACTCTGTTTTTCACTTTCAGTGCAGTAATCAATAAATTACATGAGACAGTCAGCACTTTATTATAAATAGCCTTTGTGATAAATGATCTTGCCCAACCGTAGGCTACTGTATGTGTTCTGAGCACATTAAAGGCAGGCAGGGCTAAGCCGTGATGGTTGTGAGCATTAAATGCATTTTCTACTTAGAATAACCCATCATAAGTTGAGGAAGATTTGTAGAGAATAGTAATCAGCCCATTAAAAGATTGCTGTTGTTAGTCACTCAGTCGTGTCCAACTCTTTGTGACCTTATGGACTGTAGCCTGCCAGGCATCTCTGTCCATGGGATTCTCCAGGCAAGAATACTAGAGTGGGTTGCCATTTCCTTCTCCAATCAAAAGATCGACTGTTCTTTATTCTTAGATTTCATAGCATCACTGTGAGGAATCAGTGGGTTAGTATACACACCACAATTTGAAAAGGGCCGAGCACAGAGGAAGTGCCCTTCTCACCCAGTGCAAGAAATAAATGTCAGCTGTCAGTGCAGCTACTACTTTTTTCCACGATTGTTCATATTTGTAACACTCAAAACTGGAAGAAATCCAAATGTCCATCAGCAGGAGAATGGACAAACCGGGGCCTATCTGTACAATGGGACACCTGCCAGCAACGGAAAGGAACACGGTATTGACAACACAGGACAGCAGGGATGGATCTTAACTTAATGGTGCTGAATGAGAGAGATCAGACAGTAGAGGATGCAAGGCTTGATTCCACATATATAAAATTCTAGGGAATGCAATCTCACCTGTGGTAACGGGAAGCAGTTTTGAAGTGGCCTAGAGTTGGGGGGCGGGGAGTGGGGGAGGAGGGACAACATGGGGGCAGGAGGGAACGTTAGATCACGACGGATGTGTTCACTCCTGGTCGTCAGGATGGCTTCATGTGTGTGTGCAAATGTCAAAACTTTAATTTTGTGCTTACTACTATCACTATTACTACTTCTAGTACTTCTATTACTGCTACCACTCTCAGCATTTCAAACTCAGAGTATTTCCTTGAAAATTACACTTCAGAACAAGTCAAGTGTTTTAGATCCCTGCTGCTCAACGTGTGGTCCACGTGGTCTGAGACCACAGAAGTATCAGCAGGGAGCCTGTTACATACAGGTTCTCAGGCCCTCTCCAGATTTACACAATCACAATCAGCAAGATCAATGGTAGATTCTTACATGAATTTTTGTTTGAGAAGCGCTCAGCTAACAGAATATTTTGGTCAGTGGGACTTGTCATACGTACCACGTCTTTTCAAAGATTTCAGCCTAGAATCTAACAAGATAAACTTGCTCTTTTAAACCATTAGGGACAAACTGGAGATAACAAAGTTCTGCCTCATGTTCTGCGTTCTCAGGATGCTAAGAAGGGAGAACTCCGAGAAGGAAGGGATGAATACCGACTACTGCCCATTGGCTATTACATCCTGTATGTTTCATCCACACCTTATACTGCTGCTGCTGCTAAGTCGCCTCAGTCGTGTCTAACTCTGTGCGACCCCAGAGACGGCAGCCCACCAGGCTCCCCTGTCCCTGAACACTGGAGTGGGTTGCCATTTCCTTCTCCAATGCATGAAAGTGAAAAGTGAAAGTGAAGTCGCTCAGTTGTGTCTGACTCCTAGCAACCCCATGGACTGCAGCCCACCAGGCTCTTCCATCCATGGGATTTTCCAGGCAAGGGTAGTGGAGTGGGGTGCCATTGCCACACCTCATATGCTATGTTCAAAACCGAAACTTAAGGGCTCTACCTTAAGTTGCATTCCCCAGTTGTAGACACTGGGATGAGCATTCCTGTGGGCATGATTTATTGAGAAGGGCTCCCAGAAAAATCTAGTGAGAGAGAGGAGAATTTGGACCAGGAAGAGAGGGAAGTTAAGCAAGGAAGCAATATCAGGAAAGAGAATAGGTCATTTTGGTTTAGTCCCTTGGGGGCACTCTGTAGACTACAGTAACTCCTTGCAATGAAGAGCATGGTCCATGGACCAGCAACATCCATCACCAGGAGCTTGTTAGAACTGCAGAAATTCAGATCCTCACAGCAGCCCTACTGGGTTTCCCTAATGGCTCAGCAGTAAAGAATTCACCTGCAGCGCAGGAGCCACAATAGATAGGGGTTCGATCCCTGGGTTGGGAAGATCCCCTGGAGGAAGGCATGACAATCCACTCAGTATTCTTGACTGCAGAATCCCATGGACGAGAGGATCCTGGGTGAGCTACAGTCCATAGGGTTGCAAAGAGCTGGACATGACTAAAGTGACTTAGCACACACACACACCAGCCCTACTGAACCAGAGTCTGAATGTCACCTGATCTCTCCAGTGACTCCTAAGTAAACTAAACTTTGAGAAACACAGGTGAAGGTCACGCATCAAAGTTGCCCGGGTAGGTGCAAGGATGGAGAAATACCTGTGTTCCTTGAGGTATTAACCCTTGGGTGAGGGCTGGTCTTGCTTTCCTTAATCCTCTTAATAAATTCTCAGCAGTTTTCTTTCTCTGTGAATGCAGGTAAAGGCGTTTCAGTAGCTGAGATTGGCTGTTGGCAAAGACATAGAGGTTCCAACTGCTCCCGAGTGTTCCCAAGTGTTGGCTGAGTGTGAAAATCCACCGGGGCTGGTAAAGAAGTCCCAGGGGTTATGGGCAGAGAACTAGACACACCAGCCTCCAGGCAGCCAGCAGCCTCGTTCTGCTTCCTCAATCCACCCTGCCTTTGGTCCCAGAGCCTTCACCGTCCGCCGTGTGCAGAGCTCTGACGTCAGTTTCCCTCACTTGTCGAGGCCAAATGCATAGCCCTTGCTCCCAGGTCCCCTTCTGCAAAGGTTGTCAGATCCATTCTTTGTTCTCCATTGCTTTGCCATGGTTGAAGTTCAGAGTCTTACCATCTCCACCCCTGGATACTCCTGGATCTCCAACCCCACCCCACTGCTGGAAATAATAGCCATGTCTCCCATCTGAATGTATCACTCCAGGTGCAACAGGAAAAAGTCTCTGCTCCTCCATCCCTCTAGGTGAAATGCTGTCTGCCTTCCATTCCTGATAGCAGACTTCTCTTCAGTCCCCGAGGGTGGCATTTGCCTTCATATAGTTACTCATTTATGGACCTGTCTATCCAGAAAGACTGAGCCACTTGAAGATAATGACTGTTTGCACTTTCTGTGCTTAGCACATATTACTCAACAAATATTTATTAAATAAGAAAATTCCATCCATGGGATTTTCCAGGCAAGGGTAGTGGAGTGGGGTGCCATTGCCACACCTCATATGCTATGTTCAAAACCGAAACTTAAGGGCTCTACCTTAAGTTGCATTCCCCAGTTGTAGACACTGGGATGAGCATTCCTGTGGGCATGATTTATTGAGAAGGGCTCCCAGAAAAATCTAGTGAGAGAGAGGAGAATTTGGACCAGGAAGAGAGGGAAGTTAAGCAAGGAAGCAATATCAGGAAAGAGAATAGGTCATTTTGGTTTAGTCCCTTGGGGGCACTCTGTAGACTACAGTAACTCCTTGCAATGAAGAGCATGGTCCATGGACCAGCAACATCCATCACCAGGAGCTTGTTAGAACTGCAGAAATTCAGATCCTCACAGCAGCCCTACTGGGTTTCCCTAATGGCTCAGCAGTAAAGAATTCACCTGCAGCGCAGGAGCCACAATAGATAGGGGTTCGATCCCTGGGTTGGGAAGATCCCCTGGAGGAAGGCATGACAATCCACTCAGTATTCTTGACTGCAGAATCCCATGGACGAGAGGATCCTGGGTGAGCTACAGTCCATAGCGTTGCAAAGAGCTGGACATGACTAAAGCGACTTAGCACACACACACACCAGCCCTACTGAATCAGAGTCTGAATGTCACCTGATCTCTCCAGTGACTCCTAAGTAAACTAAACTTTGAGAAACACAGGTGAAGGTCACGCATCAAAGTTGCCCGGGTAGGTGCAAGGATGGAGAAATACCTGTGTTCCTTGAGGTATTAACCCTTGGGTGAGGGCTGGTCTTGCTTTCCTTAATCCTCTTAATAAATTCTCAGCAGTTTTCTTTCTCTGTGAATGCAGGTAAAGGCGTTTCAGTAGCTGAGATTGGCTGTTGGCAAAGACATAGAGGTTCCAACTGCTCCCGAGTGTTCCCAAGTGTTGGCTGAGTGTGAAAATCCACCGGGGCTGGTAAAGAAGTCCCAGGGGTTATGGGCAGAGAACTAGACACACCAGCCTCCAGGCAGCCAGCAGCCTCGTTCTGCTTCCTCAATCCACCCTGCCTTTGGTCCCAGAGCCTTCACCGTCCGCCGTGTGCAGAGCTCTGACGTCAGTTTCCCTCACTTGTCGAGGCCAAATGCATAGCCCTTGCTCCCAGGTCCCCTTCTGCAAAGGTTGTCAGATCCATTCTTTGTTCTCCATTGCTTTGCCATGGTTGAAGTTCAGAGTCTTACCATCTCCACCCCTGGATACTCCTGGATCTCCAACCCCACCCCACTGCTGGAAATAATAGCCATGTCTCCCATCTGAATGTATCACTCCAGGTGCAACAGGAAAAAGTCTCTGCTCCTCCATCCCTCTAGGTGAAATGCTGTCTGCCTTCCATTCCTGATAGCAGACTTCTCTTCAGTCCCCGAGGGTGGCATTTGCCTTCATATAGTTACTCATTTATGGACCTGTCTATCCAGAAAGACTGAGCCACTTGAAGATAATGACTGTTTGCACTTTCTGTGCTTAGCACATATTACTCAACAAATATTTATTAAATAAGAAAATTGTCCACTCTGAGGTACTTTCAAATACTTTAGCATATGCAGAGTTCAATAAATCTACATTTATGTTGAATAAATGGAAGGGTGCAAACACTACACTAAATGAAAGAAGAGAAGGTGAGAGAAATTATACGTGAACCTTGCATACTTCCCAAAGATAAAGCCGTATTCATCCACCACGTAGCCAATTTTCTTAGTTGTTTCGAAAAAAATGGATTTGGAATCTTGAATCCCCTCGAGAATTAGTCACGTGCATCTGACAAAACACATAACAGCGAAGGTCAATCACTCTTATTTCAGCTATTAATCACCAGTGTTCATATTCACTTCAGGCTTGAAACTGTTGTTTTTCAAATGCAAGCCTTGAGAAGAGATGCTGTTTGCTTATACTAGCATCATTTCAGAACAAGTGCAACATTTGTAACCCAAGTAATTAGCATCTGCTCTGTTCTTTCAGAAATGTATCTCGCTCTCTCTAACTAGTCCTCTGCCTCTTCCTCTCTTTTTCTGCCTCTCTCTTGCTCTGGTTTAATTAATGCTAATTCATACTGCCCTACAAGAATTTGCAAGCTGTACTGAGAAATAATGCAGTGTTAGCTTTGTAATTTAGTGCACAGAGCACATTTGTGCAAAAGCTCTGTAAACTGGGCCCATGGTCAAAGGAGCAATTAGCACTTTGTTAGTATGCAATGATGTACTAATCTGTGCAGTCCCCAAAAGCAGTTGTCTGTTCCATTTTGCCCTCATGTGCAAATTCTTTGCAGTGTATATAGCACCGCTCCAAAAATAACACACTGCATGCCTGCTGCTGTGAATTGGGTTCATGATGATGAAGACATATCAATTAGAAAATATCTGTTGGGGACAAATACACATGAGTACAATTTCCAGCAACAACGGGAAGTGGGTGCGAGAGACTTGAACGGTAGCATGCATTCTTATTCCTCCCTCGAATTTCACTACCAGAGCTGTCTTCATCCGCAGAGAAAGACTAGAAGAAGGACATTTGGTGGGAAAATAAGATCTCACACGAAAATAGTTAACCTGAAATCACACTGATAGCAACTTCATTAACACTATAGACTGATTTGCATTTAAACAGACACCATCAGTTCCTTTGTTTAAGCAGCACAGGAGAACATGTAACAGTT